>PVIJ01007134.1:0-85253 GCA_004024925.1 Scalopus aquaticus | reverse complement strand
GGGGAAGAGAGGGGGGTCGTGGGGTGGGGGAGTGGGGGTCGCGCTCCCAGTCGGCTGGCCGGAGCCCTCCGACCTCACCGCAGTTTCTAACCTTGTATTCAGTGGCTCTCAGGGGGAGCTGGTCCGCCCATCTCTCCTCTCTGCTCCTCCTTTGTGTGGGATTAGATGTCCCCTCTCTTCTCTTTACTCCGACTCTTCAGTTTAGTTATAAGTCCAAAGCACCCCCAGGGTCGATTATATTGCGTAGGGTATCCGGTTCTCGTTGAGACAGCTCTCAAAGTTAGGGATATTTTTCTCCAAGAATCGATTTTTTGCAGGAGAGCCTGATCCTAGTGTCTGTTCGCCGCCATGTTTTGGGGGCGTCCCCTATTTTTTTTTTTATTTTTGATGTGATTTATCCTTTTTCATTTATGATCCTATTTATTTGTGTTTTCTCTCATTTTTTCTTTGTAAGCCTGGCTAGTGGTTTGTCTATTTTGTTTATTTTTTCAAAGAATCGGAGCTGCCCTGGTTTAAAGGGGTGTGACTGAGATAGTAACTTTAACCAAAAATGCAACCTACAATGGGCCTCCCTGGTGGTGAAGTGGTTAAGTGTTGCACTGTGGCCTGAGTTGGATGCCAGGCGGGAGTTTCCCACATGGCATGGCAGACCTCTCCTGCCTCATCCGCTGCTCCCCTCAGCAGTGTATTCCTATCCATCTGCCTCCCAACTCTGTCTCTGGTGAATGCTTTCGCCACCCCAGGCCTCTGGCCTGTACTCCAGCTTGTATGCAGAAATAAATGAATCTTTAAAAAAAAAATGCAACCAACAATGGTTCAATTGTTACAGTCAGTAGAGTATACCCTGAAAGTACAAAGACAGCTCCACTTTGTCACCTTTCCACAGTGACGAGAGTGTCCAGGTAAATGATGAGATGAAGTTTATAGAAAGCATTTACTACTCATCTTTTAACACTCTGTGGTCCCCTCATGTATTAGTACGTGTTTTTGTCACCAGTATCAGGTGGCCGCTCATGGATTAATACGTGTTCATCTAGTCTCCGGTTTTTCACGCCATGGTTGATTTATTTGGAACTATTAGGAGCTATTTCTTTGAGCGTACTCAGTCTCAGTTTTGGTGAAAGTGTAAGGTGTTTTATGAGAGATATTACAAATTTTTAAATATCCAGTAGTTCAGGAGTTGTGTGTGTTTTATTGAATGCTTATACCATTCATGTGGTGGCACAGAAAATGGCCGGCCCCAAGGGCTGGTAAATTTAAAGGGCACTGGCACACAAAGTGTTAAGTGGAATATTGTGCTTTGTGGTGGAGGGGAGGAATAAAAGAGAATTTTAAGAATTAAAATTCTCATTGTTAAGCAGTTTTTACCTAATTGGAAAAAGCTTATGCACATATTAAAGTATACAGATATAGTGGGTTTATCAGTAACAGTCCTGATGGATGTAAATGGCATACTAATGTGACAATTGGGGAGCATTTAATAAAGGGATTATTTACAAAAGTTAAGGGATGGTATATCACATATGGAGAGTTAGCCAGAGATAAACGGCATAACTATCCTTAGATCTGAAGGCTCGTGGGGAGGGAGAAGGCTCAAGAATGGTGAGAGGGAGCCACAATTTTTTTAAAATTTGGTTTTGTGTAGAAGAGCTGGGGTGTAAGCTAGAGATGCAGGGGATGAGAGGATTCACCAGAGACAGAGTGGGGAGCAGAACAGGCTGACTGACTGAAAAGCACTGTTGAGGGGAGCAGCGGGGACACAGGTGAGGTCTGCTGCACTGTGTGGGTCAGCTCCCTGGCTGGGGATCTAATTCAGGCCACAGCAGAGATAGGTGATAGCGCTGAGACTTAACCCCTAGGCCACAGGGAGGCCAGGGAGCCACAATTGTCCAGAGCCACAATTGTATGGCAGGGCTGTTGGACAGGGCACGTGGTCTTTGGTAGAGGCAGATGGAAAGTTGGGAGAATAAGACCCTGACCTTATTCACCTCCAGTCTCAGGTCTTTTATCGGTGTTTCCCATTGGCTGACCCAACCTGAAAACAATACACAAGGGATTTCAAGACAGTTTGTAAAGTTATTCTTTGGGGGCACAAAGCAGCATGGAAAAGGATGAAGAGCTTATAGATATCTGGCAAAATGAAGGATGATATATAACTAATAAAATTTTTATCTTTTCTATTTTATTGCACATGGTTAATTCCTTTCACAGTCAGAAGCAGACTATGAAAGCAGACAAGCAAGTAGAAATAATCCATTTTTCAACTCCAAATCTCAGAGCTGACCCTTGTTGAGGCCACAGGGAGTGAATGATTTTCGAGTAATTTTTAGAGACAAGTTTGAGAACCAGAGACCGGAGAAGTATAAAACTAAGCCCGCCTTTCTCTGTCTACCTCTAATACTTTTTCCCAAATCTATTTGGATGTTTGTCTCATAATGTCCTCTCTCAACTTTCTTCAATCAGCAGGGAAGCCTAAGCAAGTCAGAATGCTATGTAAATTCTTTTAGTTGACAGTTTAAAACTCTACCCCCACTACTACTGTCCTTCCATAGAAGAGAGATTCATTTGATGAACATTTAGAAAGTAAATATAATTGATAGATATGGAGGAGGAGGTAAGATTTTCAACTGGCTTCACTGGTTGGATAGCAGAACCACCAAAAGAGAAGTAGCATATTTATGTAGTAAGATGATGAGTTCAAACACAGACACATTGAGAGCAACTGCTTTTAGACATTCAGACATCCAGATGGATACAAATGATTGGCTTCATGAGATGAAGGTTTCAAGAAGGGGTTTAGACTGTGATTGTAGATATACCAATAGTTTAATAGCTATAATGAATTTGCCAACATTCTTTTGCAGCAAATCTCATGCTAAGCACTTGGCAACTTCACAAATTTTATAACATATGATCTTCACTAATAAGATAGTTATACTGAAGTTCAGAGGTTTCAACCTCCTACATAAAATTTCGCATCTAGTAAAACATATAGCTAAAGTTTATGCTCCAATTTTCATTCCAAATTCACGTCTCATATGTGTGTTAGAGATCAATAGAAAGGTCAGAAAAAGAAAATTTTTGATATTTAAATTAAGAAGTTAAATAAGAAATGGTTGATTTATGTACTTCCCTAGTAAAGTAATATTGCTTTGAAAACAGAAATTATAAAAATCAAAATATGTATGGTACTAAATGATTGTAATGCACAATTTGTTTCAATTCATGTATGTTTCATTTCATGCATGTCTTCTTTCATCTAAACTGATTTTTTGTTGTTGTTGCTGTTAATGTGGAACAAAATGAAGGCAAATATTTGGTTCATTTTGTCACCAAATTCTACAGTGGTAAGACTCAATAAAATCTGCTTAACTTTACACTTCATTTCATCACTGCCTATTCCATAGTGGGTTTCTCCAACTCCAGAATATTTTCCTCTATATTTTGAACACAGATGTAAGTGAATATTTTTTTAAGCTGAAAAAAAGACCCAGACAGAAGTGCTTCAGAAGGCAGGAATGCAAGAGCAAAGCTATTTCTCTCTCTCTCTTCCCCACCCTACTCCTCCCAACCATATGTTTGAGGAGAGCCAAAGAGAATTTGGTGCTGACTGTGCAGAGAGAATGTGAAGGAATAAGGAAAAAAAGATATTTTGCATTTGGGAAATTAAGTATATGAGATTTTTGAGGGAGAGTAATCTAATGAATACTAACTATTTGACTTTCAACTATTTCTTAACAAGTTACCAGATGGTCATATGAATAATCAAAATACAATATATCAAAAATGTGTGTAATGCAGCTAAAGCAAAGCAACTTTGAATAATTATATAAAAAGAAATATTTTAAAATAAATAATCCATATTTCTCCCTAAACAATTTTTAAAAACCAAATTAAATAGGACAGAAACAAAAAGAATAATAGAGAAAACTAATGGCACACACACACAAATGGACAATTGAGAAAATTAATGAAAAAACATCTTTGTAAAGGCCAATAAAATTGATAAAATGTTAGTTGGGATATTAGATGGGTTCTGAGAGAAAGAGGAAGAAGGAGAGAGGGAGAAATTCTTTATCGATATTAGAAGGAGGGACTAAAAGAGATAATAAAGGAATATTAAACATAATTTTATGCCAGTAAAGTTGAAAAACTAAAGGTAATGTCCTTGAAAGATAAATGATCAAAAGTAAATAATTAGGAGAAATAAAAATCTTGACTAGGCTTATAACTACTAAAATAGAATTCATAATTATACACCTTCTCTCTCTCTCTCTCTCTCTCTCACACACACACACACACACACACACACACATGTGTGTGAGCTTAACTGAAATATTCTGTCACCACTGATTTCAAAAATAATTCAATTCTGCCACCACTTTCATAAAGTAGGGAAGAAGGGAACACTTCCCAATTTATTCATTATTCATCCTTTGAAATGAATAATTCACTCAATTCAGTATTACCCTCTTTCCAAAACCAAATAAGAATATTAAGGACCAATATACTTCATCAACATACACTCAAAATTTTAACAAAATATTAGCAAAGCAAATCAAGCAAACTATAAAGAAGGCAACATATTATGATGAAGTAAGACTTACTCCAGGAATGCAAAGTTGGTTTAACATTTTCAAATCACTTAGTATAACTATCCTATTATCAGAATAAAAAGCAAAAATCATATATTCCTCCTAATCCAGATGGACAAGTTCATTAAGCAAACTGGAACTGAAGCAATATTATCTATTAATCTTAGCACTGGCTAGATTTTAAGAAATGAACTTGCAAGGTTTATATCCATGCTCCTCCTAAACCTAACTTAAGCCTCTCTTAAACCCAAGCCCCAGTAGGCTTCTACAACACTCTCAGAGCCCTCTCTGCCCCATACCTACAGCACTTCTCTGTTCTTTACCTCTTTTCTGGTACCCATAACATAGGCCTTCTCTGACGCTCACCAGTGCTTAACAGCTCAGTGTCTAATTCTCTTGAGGTTCTGTTTCTTTTTTTCCTAAGTGACAGGAGATAACTTGATAATTGATAGTTACGGACCTCCTTATTACCACCATGTACCCAGAATTTCCATTGGCATTCTGAAGGAAGAGGAGATATCTTCTTCAGTCAAATTGCTGACCATGATGGTGGATACTTTCAGAACAGAATGAACAGAAATGAACAGAAATGAACATGAGCACAGTTCAATCTTGTTGAGTGACAGATCCATAGAAATAGTGGTCAACTCCAGAGATTAACATACATCTGTGAATTTGGGGCCTCAAGGAAGTAGAAACCAAATTTCTGCTTGCTTCCATCCTGTATAGCTTCCTATATGCTAGAATATTTGAAATGCACGTTGAAACCTGAAAGGAATCTGATAATGTTAACCTCTCATTTTCCTCAACCTACTTGGAATCATAAAAGAACAGCCTCATTGCTAACCTGAAAAACATCACATCTTATTGTTTTTCTAGCACTTAGTTCAATGGGTAATAAAGGTTCCTACTTATTCCCATAAAGCAGTGAGACTTCTTTAGACCCTTGAGCTTCAAGTTCATGACTCTGGAAGTATCATTTAAGCCCTGATAAAGTTATCCTAAAGAGAAAAATGCACAAGATTTCTTACTACAAATAAAAAAAACCTTTTCAGCATCAACTAAGGACAAGAACAAGCAAAAAAACCAAGATATGATCTCTGTCCAATGAATATGCCCAATTTCTTCTTTGACAACCAACTCAGAATCACATAACCATTGGTGTTAAAAGTTCCATTTTATACCATGACATTAAATTGGAACTGATTTGAAGCTGCTGCTTCTAAAGGTTCTCCTATGTCTCATCATTACTCATTAGTAATTTTGATTACATACTAACAAGTGTGTGTTCTGTTTTCCTGACTGAATTCAGTACTTTTTATTTTAGAAGTCAGATCACCTTTATGTTAGGATTATTTGATTTTTAGACTTTATAAAGGCTGATCTATTTCAGTTTTCCCCTTAGTCTTAGGGTCAGCATTTTAGTCATGGGTCTTTATCTTTATGCTTAAAGAATGGTCATTCTGTGGTTTCAAAGGAAAGCTCCAAACCTCTCTTGCTGTCCTCATATTCCCACCGTTGGTCTCCCCTGCACTGGAAACCACCAAAATGTCAGCTCAGGGACACCTGCCTTCTGGTCACTTCTTCCTTCTAGTCTTTCCTGGAGTGTGCGCAGCCCAGCAGTCAGCAGAGGGTTTCCAGAGAGTTAACTGGTAGTTTTGAGGGTTCCTCCCTCTAAAGCCCCCCTCATATATTAGATTCTCTGTCTTCTCAGGCCACTAAGACTTTGGCTTCAGCTTTCCCCCTTGAAACCACTTAGATTTTGGCTTACCCGAAAAGAAAAACCTCATCAAGGTGAATCTTACCCAGTGTGGCCCACTTCCGTCAAGGGTCAGAACCCTTTCAGAAAGTTTGATTTCTTTTGGCCTGTCTCTAATGCTTTATAACAGGTATTTATTTTTATTTTGGATAGGGTTTATAGCTGTTACTGGCAGGCTGGGTGGAGTGAGGATATAAACTGCTCCACCATGGCCCAGCCCTGAAACTAGTTCCTATGCTGGACATTCTTAGAAAATGGTGGTTGTTGGGCCTCCCTGGTGGCCTAGGGGTTAAGTCTCAGAGTTACCACTGCGAAAGCCTGAGTTTGATCTCTGGCCAGGGTGTTACCCACATGGCGCAGCAGACCCCTCCTGTCTCACCCACTGCTCCCTCAGCAGTGTACTTCAGTAGATCCGCCTGTCCTGCTCCCCACTCTGCCTTTGGTGAATCCTCTCTCACACACACCCCCATACCTCTAGCCTGTACCCCAGTTCTTCTATGCAAAAATAAAAAAAATCTTTAAAAATAATAAGAAAATGGTGGTTGTGGTTGATCTACACTTGAAGAGGTGTTATCCTGAACCCTTAAGTCATATACAGTGCTGTAAACCAACATTACCTCTATAAAAAATAATACAATAAAAATAAAATGAAGAAGAAAATGGAATGCTTCCTACCAATTTTAAATAAATTCAGTAGGTAAAATAACAATTTCATTGCAGCCTATTTAAATTTGAACTACTTCAAACATACCTGTCTCTGCTGAAACTTTGCTGTTGTCCTGCAAAACTTGATTTACTTCCCCTTGTATGAAATACGGCCTGATTTTCAAAATGCCATTCAGCAGGCAGTGATCAGTGTTTAATATAATATGCTTTTTTTTCCCCCAGAACCTCACTATAGCTTAAAAGGGCAAACAGGTAGTACCTCAACCCTCAGGTTAGAGCTGAAGGCAGTTTAGAGAGTAGAAATCACAAGTCCCGTGTTTCACAGCTTAGAAACTAAGAAACTGGATCTGAACCAAGTATTCCACATATACTCCTGGATATTATGCTGCTTCTGCTGCTCCTTGGCCTGGCTCTCCAGCCAGAAGTAAAATCTCTTTTCTTTAAATTCCCTTAGCACGGTCAATCCCCTTGGCCATTAATCACGTTCTGCTTAATTATCCACCGGCTTCAATTCCCCTACCAGCTTTGAGCTTAGAGGCCATATTTTAATCAGCACCTTCCATGAGAAACCATAAAACAGACATGGGTTCGAGTCCTACTCTCTCTTACTTGTCTGAAATCATAAAACCTTTCGAAAAATTTTTCCACGCATGGAGACTATCACACGACACATGGTTATTGTGAAAATTAAGTCAAATGAAGCACCCATAAGTCTAGGCGTTCTTAGAGTCCCAGGAGGCGTTTTCTCAGGTAGCATCTTACTAACACCACGCCTGAAACCATCAGTCTCCATCTTCCGGAAGGGAAAACTGGTGCTTTACAAGGGTGGTGTTTCTAGCAAAACGTTCTCTCCCTGTCCTCCTCAGCGCGGCCTGTAAATGCCTCTGTGACACGCAGATCCTCAAGCTCACAAGGAGCCTGGCCCACCTTCCCGTCCTGGGGCGAGGTGAGCCGTTGGTAGCAGCTCTCAAATCAGTCTTGGAAAGTGAAAGCCGGTGACCCTTTGCCTGCATCCTCTGGCCTAAATGACTTCCCGCAGTGAAACCTTTATTTTGAAACTGGACTCCAGAGTCACCCCTGGCTAAAAAGACAAAAATAATGTCGTTAACTCTGTTTGTTTGACTTGGGATAACGTGTACTGAACTCATAACAAAAGTCCTCTTGTTAGCGAATGGAAACGCGTAATTAAGACGGCTTTTCCACCACTTTTAACGAGCTTTCGGTTTCCTCTATGCCTCACTCTCTCTTTTTTTTTTTTTTAACGAGATACCCATTTCCTCCTGCCCAATACTCACAGATACTTTAAGCTATAAAACAGACAGCTTTGATTTTCGTCCTAGTGTGAAGTTTTAGTATTAATTTCTTCAACGGCAACCTGGGCCACGCTCTTCTGCTAAATGGGCTGTTAATCTTTGAAAATTAACAAGGTGTCTCAGGCCAAAATATGAAAGAGAAAAGGAAATAAAGACGTGAAAGAGAAAGCGTTCGGGGAGGAAAGGTTTCTGCTTGGGGTCGGTGGAAACACTGACTTTTCCTGGATTTCCAGAACCCCCTCCCAGGAACGGTCCGAGTGTAACACGGTCTGTCCAGCCTGAGAAGCGGTTTGGGGCCTGGCTGACGTAAATGGAGCGGGCACTGTGGGGCGGGGAGTAGCAGGCAGTTCCCCAAGGTGTGTAGGTGGCAAAGGGCAAAGAGAAGGCCCTCGCTAAAGCCTGTAGCATCAGCCTCTTCCAGCCTGCGGCCTGCCATCTGGAAAAAGACAGCCTTGGCAGATTTGTGCAGGAAACTGCTTATTTATGAAAAGTTATTTTAAAAAAAATCTTTAAGTCTCTTAAGATGCTGGGAAATCCTAGATAGAGCTTAGTGCAAAAATTCGATTTGCGCTCAGCAGAAATTGTGCCCCCTTGTCTGTATTTTGGCCCTGCTTACTGAACTACCCAGTCTGACTCCTGTGAGAGTCAGATTCCGGCGGACCTGGTCCCAGCTTGGAATGTGCTTCTTCGCCTTCATCTGAGACTGCACTTTCCTTTGTTCTTCCTCTGCATGGACGGCCTCTTCAAGCATCATCCTAATTATGCTTCACTTAAATTTTTTAAGTAAATTTGAAAAACAAAACTGAATTATTGAGGGCCTACCTGGTGGCCCAGGGGTTAAGTCTCAGCACTGTCACTGACATGGCCTGAGTTTGATCCCCGGCCAGGGAGCTGACCCACATGGCACAGCAGATCTCTCCTGTCTCGCCTGCTGTTCCCCTCAGCAGTGTATTTCAATAGATCCGCCTTTTCTGCTCCCCACTCTGTCTCTGGTAAATCCTCTCTCCCCGCAGCTCTGCCCTACACCCCATTCTTCTATGCAAAAATAATTTTTTTAAAAACCTGAAGTTTTTAGATGTAGGTCATATACTGTAAAAATCGTTTATGTAAACACAGTTCAGCAGTTTTAGAATATTCAGAGAGTTGGCCAAACAATACCATTAACTAGGTTTAGAATAGCACCCTCCCCCTGAATAGAAACCCTGGCTGTCACTCCCCATTTCCTCCTTCTACCCAACCCCAGCCCTAGCCAAGGAAACTCCTTTCTATCTCAATGGATTTGTCTCCTCTGGACACCTCATATAAATTGAAACGTAAAAGATATGGCCTTTTGTCACCAGCTTCTTTCACTAGTGTGATGTTTTCAAGGTTTATTCATGTAGCATCTGAGTTCATCATACTTTTTATGGCCAAATTCTATTCCACCATATAGATATACCACATTTTATTTATTCATTCATCAGCTCATGAACGGTTAGGGTTTTTTTTTTTCCTATTAAAAAACAGTCTCTGTGAACCTTGATGTTTTTGTGTGGAAATGTTTTCAATTCTTTTGGGATTTGAATTTCTGGATCATTTGGTAATTATAGGTTTAACATTTTGAGAACTGTTTTTCTTACTTTCATTCCTCCAATTAATGTTCAAAATTTTCCACGCCTCATCAACACTTATTATTATCGTCATGATTCTAATATTGTCAAGTAGTGGGGATGCAAAATAGTAGGAATGCACACCATCTCTATCCTTTCCCCATGGATAACATTAATAACCTTATCCTTTTTCTAATCCCAGATAAACTCTCACAGTTCTCAACACACAGACACCACACAACCACTATGGCCCAGTAATTACAATCCAAGGCATTATACAATATAAATAAAAATATTCATTAATGTACAACATGTACTAGGATCTTCAAGTCAACATTATGTACTAAACTCAAACATAAAACTACTAAGTACTCACCAACAGTAGATTGAGCAAAGAAGAACAGTATCTTTACACAATGAAGCGCTAAACAACAGTAAGAATGAACACTTCATAACTACATTAAACATGAATGACGCAAACTAGCAAAACAATGGACCAAAGAAGATAAACATGAAAGAATACATTCTGTGTAGAGGCCATTAAACTATAGTTCAAACCAGGCAAAACAGGGGCCTCCCTGGTGGAGCAACAGGTTAAGCGCAGCGCTGTGGAGCTGCCGGCAGCTGCGGAGCAAGTTCAATGCCCGGCCAGGGAGCTTCCCACATGGCGCAGCAGACCTCTCCTGTATCGCCCGCTGCTCCCCTCAGCAGTGTACTTCAGTCGATCTGCCTGTTCTGCTCCCCACTCTGTCTCTGGTGAACCCTTTCACCTCCCCACACAAAAATAAAGAAAATAAATAAATCTTAAAACCAGGCAAAACTAATTTATGCTACTAGAAGGCAGGATGATGGTTACCTTTGGAAGAAGTTGGAAACAATCACGTGTGGATGGTTTCTGGGGGACAGTTGCTGTTTGCTGGTTGATTGGATATTCAGTATCACCCAAGTGTACTGAGTCTGTGAAAATCTCTAGCCTGCAGTCTCCTGATAGAAGTATTTCTGTGTGTGTGTGTGTGTGTGTATGTGTGTGTGTTATGTTTCAATGTCATCTCTGTTTCTTTATCCTCCTGTGTAGATGATGAACTCAGCCAGTTTTCAGAGCCTTCTTTCTATTTCACTGACTCTCCTTTGGATTAAGGTCAGTGATAGAAATATAACAGAAACATATTTGCCTTACATGCTTGCTATTCCTGTCATACATTTCAATATTTGCATTCCTGCTGAAATTCCCTCTCTTTGAGTCTGGCTCATACCTGATTCTGCAATTACCCTCTATCCACAGGGTACAATATTCCAGGGAAACTTTAAAACTTATTCCAACCCAGGTTTATTTTATCATGCCCCTACTTGCAATTCTGATTCCTGTTTTTTTATTTCCTTCCTTTGCTGACAAACTATGAGGTAGGACTATTCCCTGACAACCTTCTTGGACAAATGAAAGAAGGAAATGGATTAGCACAGGAACTGGTGGTATAGCTCGAAATCATATCAGTCACATACTGTTAGACTCTGAAGCAGGAAATTTCTTAAGGACTCTCATATGCCACAGATACTGCCATTCATAGGCATAGCAAGGCCCCCCTCATTAGCCTTTGATTTGGTGCTTTCATGCCTATGAGTGTGGTGTGTTCTCTTGAAGGCTGATAGAATTATACCTGCATTCAGACCAAGCTTAGGGAGATCTGTTGGATCAGGGAATATAAACGGAATTACGTCGTGGTGGCAAGCAACTCCCAAATCTCATTGACTTATGGCAAGTATTTATTCCTTGCTCAAACCATATCCACCTCAGTCACCCATGGCTTTGTTCCACCTCAACTTCATTCCAAGGTCCAGCTAAAAGGAACAACACTTTTCAGAAATATTCCTAGTCTTGTGGAAGAGAAGAAAACATTGTGTTAAGGGCTCTCAAAATTTGGCTCGGAAGAGACATACACCACTCCTGCTGAAATTTAACTGGACACAGCAAGCAATAGAGTCAAAGCCTAATATCAACAGGGCAAGGATATATTATCTTTTCACATGGAGAGCTGCTGAGTATAACAATAACATCTATCAGAGCAGTGAAGTTAAGAAGAAGAGAGGGATGTGATCCTTCCTTCCATTAATTTATCAACATGTGGGGATAATAATTCACTCTGTATTCCTCCACTCATGATTGAAGTTCTGGAATTTTTAACTTGAAAAGTTAGAGTTAAGACAAAGACTAGACATTAATGCCACAGAAACTATCTTTGCCCCAACCTTCTTTTGACCTTTTCAAAGTCACTCTCCCCACACCCGCACGTAATGGGGAAGGTGGCGGCAGGTGTCTTCTTCAAAGCCTCCGGCTGCTGGGAATGTGGGTCGGAGACTGGAATGTATTTTTTGATGGACCTGGATTCATTTATGGAGCTATCCTCATCGAGCCCGGGTATGTGGTCTGAAGAATAAGAATGATAATAGAAGACAGACTCTGGCCATCCTAAACTTTACCACTTTCTGAAAATGTCTGAAGTCTTCTGTGGAAAAAGACATGGAGAGAGAGGGCTAAATAGGCAGCATGTAGGGCATTTTTAGGCAGTGAGACTCCTCTGTGGGGTGCTACAGTGGAGGCTGCATATTATCATACATTCGTCTAAATCTACAGAAAGCACAGTACTATGAGTGAACCTTAAGGTAAACGGACTCTTGAGAGATGATGTGTGAATGTTCCTTGCTCAGCTCAACAAACACACCACACTGGTGGAAGTTCCGCGAGTGGGGGAGGCACGGGTGTGGGCGTGTGTGATCCCCGGGAAGACCCTGCGCATACTGCTGTATGCCACTGTGCACCTAAAATTGCTCTCAAAAGCCTTTTTTAAGAAGATGTGGAAATCTTTAGCTAATTCTTGATAAACCTCAACAGAAGACCACAAAATACCTAGAGACACACTCCTTAAGTCAGACAGTGGATTTGTGCCAACAAGACAATAGTCCCCTGCCCTGTCATAACAGAAATGGGCAGCATCGCATGCTCTGGGGGTACCTATAGAATGTAGGTCCCTGGGCAGGTAAGCACAGTTCAGCACAAAGAATGTTTAGACGGTCTACGCAGATAAACTGAGCTACTATGTCCCAACTCAACAGATCAGGCTCTGCCCCAAAGCTTCAGAAACTGTCAGGTATTGGGGGCAACGGGTGAGTAAATCGATAAAATTGCATTTCCCCTTTTTGATTCCCAAAACGAAATACCGATCACTGTTGGTTGCTGTTCGTGGAAGAGAAAAAGCAGGCGGGATTAAAGCAGTAAAAGGAGGCAGAGCAGCTCAAAACCCATCCTTAAATTCCTCTGAAAGGAGGGTGGAGAAGGAAGAGATGGGGGGATTACAAAAACAAGTGTGTGCCCAAGAGCCATCTGGAAGCCAGATACTCAGTATGTGGGCAGAAGACTCTTCTGTCCCAGGTGCTGTCTCAGGGGCGGTGTGGCTCGGCGGCCGCTCCCTCGCGCCAAACCACAAGCAGTCCCCGCGCTCCACGTCTCCTCCAAGACACAGAGCTTGACATCTGAAGAAAACAGTTCTATGAAAATCAACTAATCTCATCATTTTTCCTGCCCTAGTCTTATGAAGAAGACTATAGATCACCCAATCCTGGGCGGTTGCAACATGAAGGCACTTTAGAAAGTAGAAGCATTATTAAAAAAAGATAATGGACAGATGTGGATTTCAATTCTGACTCATGAGCTAAGTAAACAAGTTATGTAATTTCTGCAAAACCTAGTTCTCCTCATTTGCAAAATGGTGATGAAAACAGTATTACTCTTCTCCTATAACCATTCTTCATTTATTCAGCCAATTAGCTGTTCATTGAACAAATATTTCGTTTACTCTCTACGAGACACCATTGTAAGAAGTAGGTCTAAGCAGACATGGATCTTGGCTTCATGAATAGCCTGTTAGGGAGGGCAGACATTAATAACCATACAAACAAATGGATATGTGGGACATGAAATAAAAACGTTATCTGAGGTAGCAGTGTTTAGGTTGAGAATGAAAAACGAGTAGCAATCAGTGAAGAGTGGGAGAATAGGGGCCTCCCTGGTGGTGCAAGGGGTTAAGTCTCAGTCTATGAAGCTATCCACAGCCACCGCAACTTGAGTTCCAGCACAAGTTCGATACCCAGCCAGGCAGATTCCCACATGGAGCAGCAGACCTCTCCTATCTCCCCACTGCTCCCCTCAACAGTGTACTTCAATCTGCCTGTTCTGCTCCCCACTCTGTGTCTGGTGAATCTTTCACCCCCACACACCTCTAGTCCGCACCCCAGCTCTTGTATGCATAAATAAGTCAATCTTTTATTAAAAAAAGTGGGAGAGTAGCAGTAGGGTGGGGAGTATTTGGGGTTGAGGGGACAATCTGATGGTGTTGAGGTATGACTGATTTTGGAGGAATAACAACAACAAAAGAATATCGACCATGAACAAAATAAAAATTGTACTGTCATGAAGGATGAAAAAAGGAGAAAGGGACCCCCCTCACTCATAGTTTTGTGGATCACTTAGTGGATTCTGCACTTTACCTGAAGTGAAACAGAGAGGCAAATCAGGATTTTAAGCAGAGAGGTGATTATTAAAGAAATAATGTGTGTAGAGCACTATTTTAACAGGCATTTTGTTTTTACGTGTGTCTGTGAAAAAAACACACAAGTGGTCAAATCTCTTCATTCTTAAGAAAAGGAGTCACCAGACATATTACATGATTCCAGAATGCCAAAGAAAATAAGAATTTTGATAGTACTATGCCCTGAACAAAACTATCTGTTTACTTGCATTGATTTTAAATAAGAAATCTTAAAAAAAAAAACACCAGATAAAACAAACAAACAAATAAATAAGAAAACTACTGGGACTAAAATAGTTGATGGTGTTAAGATTAGCTATTTGACTTCGAACTCAGGAATATTCTCTTCTGAATGGCCCAGGGATTATAGCACTGGATCCATACTGAAACTAGGGCACTGCTTATAAGCTTACCTAATAAAATACAAGATACCAGCTAAATTTATATTTTGGGTAAGTGACAATCTTTTTGTTTAGTATATACTAAATATTGCATGGAACATACTTACACTAAAAAAAAATTGTTGCTAATCTTAAATTCAAATGTGTCCTATATTTTTACTTGTAAATCTTCAACCCTACCATTATAGGGAGAATTAGTAATTAGTAATATGCTCATAATAATATTATTTGTTGGTCTTTAAAGGTGAAATACCAAATACTTAATATTTATAGATCAGAGTGCAAATTTTAACACATTTTCAACATAAAAGGCACAGATGCAAAGATGGGGTATGAGAGGGAGTGAGGAAAGGTAGGGGGATTTTAAGACCCAGGGATATCTTTATCTTACATAGAAGATGGTGAGACATTGGGAAAAGTTGAATATATTACATGATTCACATAGTTCAGTGTTCTTTTTGCTAGAAAAAGTTCTAAAAGATTGTACTATATTGAATTTGAGGCATAGATTGAAGAAGGCCTGGCCTTTTGTTCCTTTACCTTAAAAAAGAGGCACATCCCCAACTTTAGTAACTGTTAGATTGAGTAATTTACTCAGTGGTATTTACCACTAAATTGGGAAATTGGGATCAGTAGTTAGTCAAAAAAAAAAAAAAACAGTTATATTGAGGAGCCATAGAAGAATGATACACACATGTAATTTATGCATTTAGTTTTCATTTCGAACATATGAAAGACCATTTCTAGGCCAATCTTTTGAGGTAGGGCCAAGGCCTTTTCCTGGAGTTGGGATTCCTGAGTATGAGTATAGTCACCAAAAAGCATTTCCCTTTATACTTTCTACAAAATGCAGCGAGAATTTAAGGCCACTTTTAAAGCAATTTGCTTGTACAAACCTGTGTTTTCACAAAAATTTCCTACATCTTCCACAACTCTTGCCTACAGCAATATTTTTATGACTTTCACTGAATCTTTGCAAGCAACTTTCTTTATACATTCATAGTCCACTGACTAATATTTTTTTAATCACATTATGTATCACTGGGATATGTTGGGCAACCACCTCTTGTAATAGTATAGAAAGTATACTTTGTTTTTGTTTTCTTTTTTTTTTTTTTACAAGCTGGGGTACAGGCCAGAGGCGTGGGGCTATGAGAGGGTCCACCAGAGACAGAGTGGGGAGCAGAACAGGCAGATCAGAAACACACCGCTGAGGGGAGCAGCGGGCGAGGCAGGAGAGGTCTGCCGCACCATGTGGGATTCTCCCCGGCTGGGCGCTGAACTCGCACAGAGCGCTGCCGACAGCTCCATAGCGCAGCGCTCAACCGCTGCGCCACCAGGGAGGCCCCTGTTTTTTTTTTTTTTTTTTTCTTGATTTGAGATAAAATTCACATTCTCCTTTATATGGTCATATGTTCATCCCAAAGGCAAAGGAAATAAAACAGTCAAAATATTCTGGCAATTAAGTCTTCTTAGAGGTTATGCTACTACCAGGAGGTAGAAGACTCGATTAAACAACTACTGAAGACTAATTTTATCCCGAAAATACATGGTGACAAGGGTCTTGACTATGTTACCCAGTTTCTTAAAATGTGAAATTTTCTACTTTCCTAAAATTGTGATCCCTCAACGGGAGGATTTTATATTTTTCTTATACTTGATTATTTCTTTTTTTAGTCTCCTGAGGGTGGACATGTGAAGAGGACTCATTTATTTAAGATCCTAAGAAAGTTCTTAGGAAGACAAATGATATATACATATATAGATATTCATATTCCTAAGAATATGTGTATATATATATTCCTAAGAATGTGTGTGTGTGTGTTTGTGTGTGTGTGTGTGTGTGTGTGTGTGTGAGAGAGAGAGAGAGAGAGAGAGAGAGGGTGTGTACACACAGTAGGGCTGAACTCTCAGATATTCTCAGTTTTTACAAGAAACTTTCATCAACGTGTGATCTTACATTCCAGGCCCCACATCCAACCAGAATACTACAATATAGAGCCATAGTGATATGATTTTCTTCACAGAATTGCAGTAGTTCTTGCCTTGTCTAAATGCCTCCCTTTTCAATCAAGAAGGCCCATGTCTTAGGGCATGAAAGTCCTTTTTGTTTTTCATCTTGAATTCAGTTTCACGGGTCAGATTATAGTCCTGATTTTGCGTAATCATAAAAATAAAGCTTTCCATTAATTTCTTGAACTGAAGGTTAAACTGGGTTGTTTTGCTTATGACTAATTTTCAGGAAAGCCAGATTTTTGCAAATAGACTTTTTTAAGCTTCTTATGTGGATTTTCTGTTTTTAAGTGTTCCTTAAACTTAGAAAAGAGATTCATTGCTAGGATGATGGATTTTTCTTTTTGTTAAAAAAGACAGAGCGCTCAGGGTGGGGTCTGGCCATTTCCTGCCCAAAAACACAACTGTAAAGATCAGTCACAGTAAAAACCTAAACAACCTGACAAGACGGCTTTAATGCAACAGCAAATAAAGGTGATTCCCAGCAAGGGGCTCAGAGAAAGGTGGCTGGGTTTAACTCGCCCTTAATAAATGCTCAGTTTCTCCTCCCCATAACATGGTAACATTGTCTCAATAGAGGAACCTTCAGAGCAGGCAGGACACACCTTGGGAGAGCTGTTTTCTTGGCTAAAATAAGCAGAGTGTGGTACAGACTTACAGGGTTCCAAGTCTATTGAAAACTTACCCTTCCTTACAAACCAAGATTAAAGGTTACGTCCCTTCCTCGATTAGGCAAATCTGAATTGACCTTCTTTTTCTAAAGCCCAGTTCTGAAATCTGAATTCACTTATATAATATATAAAATTATATAGACACACATATGATAAATTAAATTATATATATACTAATATATGTGTATATGTACATGTCTCTGTCTCTCTCTGTCTCTCTGTCTCTCTCTCTCTCTCTCTCTCTCTCTCTCTCTCCCCCCACCTCCCCAACCTGACCTTCTCAGCAAATTAGATCACCTATTTTTTGAAGGAAAAAAAAAAAGGACCCTGTCTTATTTATATATCTAACGCAATGTGCTAGGAACAAGGGGTACTGGTTGAAACACAGAAGAATTCGTTCTTGAGATCACATTCTATTATGAGACTACTCTGCAAGCAAAGGTTTGCAATGCAATTTTCTCATATACTAAAAGTGGATACAGGCAATACAGAAACAGAGAGAAGGGAAAAGTTAATTTTGTTTGGAGATTTAGTAAAGCGTTAAAAAGTAGTATTTTACACAGGTGCACGTGCACACACATACATACACACGCCAGCTAAGAACACTGCATGAACTTCCAGCCTTCCACTCTCCTCTGAAAAGTATTCCTAGCTCCTACTTCAGGCCACATTTATAACTCTTTGACCTACCTCCTAGTCAGAGATGATTGGCCAAAGGGAAGGAATGTGCTTCAATCTAGGTCAATTCAACATGGAATACGGTGGCACATGCGATCATCACACCTACCAACACTTTTCATCTGATGCACTCCTGGTACAAACCTAGGCTCTTTAAACCCACACTGAGGGCAAATCACCCTGAAAATACATTTTGTTAAATATATCAATGAAATCAATATAAAACTTTTATTAACAAAATACATATTAAAAGCAAACTGCCTGTTAGTAACCACGAATATCAAAAAAGGTTAAAGTGAGTTTAGCTGCTTCCATCTGAGATGTTCAATTCATGTTTAGCTACTAAAATTAATGTCTGGTGCAGACACCCCGAGAAGGGAGAAGTCTGCCTCTGCCTAGAATGTTCCCGCCTGGCTTCACACTCCCCTGAGAAATACTGACCTAGAAACAAACACAAATCTGGCTATTGTTTGAAACAAAAAGTTTGGTGTTTTCCCTCCTCATCAAAATGTAGTAAAAGAAATCCACTTAATGTGAGCCAGGTTAGATTCCAAGTCAAGTTAACCACTGCCTTTCTTTGTGGTTTTTTTCTCTTTGACTTTTTGGGTAACTGAGCAGAAGCTGAATAATTCCGGTCTGTTCTTTCAGGCTAGAAACCCTGTTCTTGTGGTTTGCCAGCCCCAACCACAGGTATCCAACCTGAGGATGGTTGGTGGAAATGGTACCACCTCCTGAAGCTTCCAACTTGGGAACTTTGGGGGTGACAGGAAACCTCTCTGGTCTCTGTCCTCCACTTGCCCTGTTTTTTCTGGAATCTGAGCCTCAGCGAGGCAGCTGGCGTGTATGTGTTAGCAGCTAACAGGGCAGAAGCAGGCACAGAATGGAGTGAGTTCCAGAGAGGGGATTCTGTTTCCACCATCACCACTTTCCTTGGACTTGCTCCGTACCCAGGCTCCAGGAAAATTTACGAGCTGTTTAAAACATTCATGTTTGCTTACTGCTGATGACTGGAAATTCAAGGGTGAGAACTGGACTGTTAGTAGTCACGGAGATGTCTGTTTCACGCCCACGGGTGCTGGACACCCCATATTAGACTGATCTCTCTCTGACTACCTTCCCAACACCCCCTGAGGCTCATGCCACAGATTTTCTCTTGGGCTTTACTTGCCTTTGCCAAAACAGACTGGGAAAGCTAGAAAATAACCACATAACCAGGATAAGAACTTGTATTGATGAAATAGCTTAGGGCAAATGGGGTGCATTCACATGCCTGACCCTTGGTTCATTTACTCGTTTACTCATCATGCATTCAAGAGCCATGTATGTATGAGATCTCCAGGGTGTGTCAGGAACTGAGTGCTGCCCTTATATTTTAAAAATAGAGAATACTGCTTCATTTTTGTGTGACTGTGTTGAATTCTGCAAAGTATTTATTTAACATTTTTAATCACCTAAGCTATGAAAAGCATGATGTATGATATGGTGAGCAGTGTGTGGGAGAATAACAAATCAATACATTAGAATAAGGATAATAAAGAGAGGATCTAGCGAGGGAAATGGATGTGTATAGACCAAACAAGGAAAATTAATGGGGTGGGGAGAAGAAATAGTGTAAATAAGGGATCCCAGTTTTTAGGTTCCCGAACACAACAAAGCTGATACTGGAGTGTGGCAGGACTTCCTTGCAGCTCTGATTTGGAAGCACAATCATTTTCCCAACCACATCCAGAGGAAAGAGGAGTCTGCTGAAGAGTCCTTTTTAATGTGAAAGTGTTCGAAGAGAATAATGGTTTGAAAAACAAACCCCTTGGACCCAAAGGTACTGGCTTTGCTGCTGCTATAAGCTAAAGCAGTTTTGCTTTCTCCTGTCACTCACACCAAACTTCAGCAGTGAGCTTTTATCTGAATGAACAGTTCTAAGGTTAAAAAAGGAAAGAAGAAGAAGAAACAAAGAAGGCTTAGGCTAGTTGATCTCTAATACCATATGATCCTGTTATTATCACTCTTACTCCATCCCTAGGCTATCTGAATTTTAATAAGAAAAACATTATATGAACAAAAATTTTGTAATGAAATTCCATATAATAGCACTAGAAACATATGCACAAGGAGTGCTGAAGGCTTCAGATTCTCTGCTCCAAATAACGAGCCTTGCTGTCCACATTCTTTTATTCCTGGTTCCAATTTTATACACTGAACAGGTTTAATGTTATCAAGACATATTAAGATATGTCCCTCCTTAATTCAGAGGAGAGCTTTGACCCTTCTTAATTTCCAAAGTTCCTTTTTTAAAAGCCAGTATTTTTTATTAAGGAAATATTGGTTTACCTCCCTGTATATGACTCAGATGTATGTTACTACACCACACCCTCCTCCAATGCAGCCATAACCTCCCCTTTTTCCCCCTCTGGGCCCTGCCCTCCTTTGCTCCAACCTTCCCCTCCTCCCCTGGTAGCCTCAGTTTTATAGTCACATTTCTAACATTCGTTTTTGGTTTGGTTTTGCCTGGTTCTTTTTTTCCCCTCTGTATTCCACATGTGAGTGAAATCATTAGATATCTGTCTTTCTCCTTCTGGAAGGCAGCTATGCTCACCACTATACCACCAATGCGCACAGTCTTTCTCCTTCTGATTTATTTCTCTTAGTAGAATTCCTCTCCAGTGCTATCCATGCTGTCACAAATGCAAGTCTTCATATTTTTTTTGTATCTGAGTAGTATTATCTTGGCTATTATGAACTGTACTGCAATGAGCACAGAAGTGCAGGTTTCCTTTTGAATTAATGTTTTTGCATTCTTTGGGGAGATACCTGGGAGCAGAATTGCTGGATCATATGGTAGATCATTTTTAGTCTTTTGAGAAACTTCCTTACTGCTTTCATGGAGGCTGGAACAGTCTATACTCCCAAGAGTGTATGAAGCTTCCTCTCCACCACATGCTTGCTGTTTCTGGAATTCTGAATAGGAATTATTCTCACAGGTGTGAGATGGCATCTCATTCTGCTTTTTATTTGCATTTTCTTGATAAGTGATGATGAACATTTCTTCATGTGCCTGTTGGTTATCTGTACAATTTCTTTTGAGAAGTGTCTCTTTAGTGTTACTGTCCATTAATTTTTTTTTTGGCTTGGGATTTTTGGTTTGTTTTTTAATTGTATGAGTTCTTTGTAGATGTTGGGTATCAGACCTTTGTCAAAAGTATGATATGCAAATATTTCCCCCCAATTCAGCAGGGTGTCTTTTTATCTTAATGATAGTTTCTTTCACTGATGGGTGTGGACTTTAAGGCAAGGGAATATCACTAATGATTTTAGGCATGGAAGAGACTGGTCAAATTAGTCTGATATGATTGACAGGGGATAGGTTGTTTTGAAATAGTCTAAAATGTCAAAGAGACAATGTATTTCATGAGAATTTATGAGATAAACTCTTTAAGACAATAATAAAAAAAACAGGCAGGAAAGACAGGATGGAAGGAGGAGGGATGGAAGAGTTCTGTCTCAGACATAGACATCCAGTTAAGTGGGTTGCTGCCTTAGCATATTGTGCTTTTCTAGCTCTAGTGTCTTACAATAATCTTCTAATTCTTCTCCTGGCCTTAGGTCTCTCCATCTTCTTCACTCGTGCTTTCTTTCTTAAACTAAAATCTGAGCAGATGACCCTAACCCACAAGGACCCACATGTGCATGGAGGGCAGCTCTAAGCTCAGCTACGCTGGTTACTGTCTTCTCCCCACCATTCCAGCCTCACCTCTCACCACCCCTCAGAAATCCCCACTCCAGCCCCTGCCAGCTGCCCCATGTGTCCTGGCCATGGTCTGCATTTAATTGCCGGGTGCCTGGACATATGTTGTTAACTCTGCTTAGAAAACTCTTCTAATTCCTCTTTCCTGGTGCCAGCTGCAGGTCCTCTAAGATTTAGTTCTGAAGCTGCTATTCTGTAAAGACCTTCCTGCCTTCTCTTTGCTCCCTATTATATTTTTATTGCAATGCTTTTAAGGTAAATGGCACATCACACTGAATTATTGTGTCTTGGATCTGTTTCTCTCATTGTCCTCTGAAGTTTGAAGCTATATGTAACATTCTCATCAAGGATTAGAGAGGGGGCTTCATAAAATATTTTTAAAATGAATTTAAGATCCATTCCCTTAGAATTTTATTTTCTGGATTGTCTACTATCACCAATTAAGCGGAAGGGATTGAAGAGACATCAACAAAAGAAAGAAAAAGCAAAACGTGTTTTTGGATAATAAGCATGTTGGAGAATAGGTTGCAGATTTGAGTGTTTGGGAAGAAAATTTTTTAAGGTTTAGAGTGAACTGTTTCCTTCTAAAAGCATGAATTTTGTGGGGAGCCTGGTAGCATGTGTGAAATGATCAGAGAACTGACTTATGAAGAGACTTCATTTTCCTCCAACCTATGATGAAGCATTTTCAATCCAAAGGGTTTTGCTGTTCTGCTCAAGTTTTTCAACTTGAAAAACTTGCTGCTTAAAGGCTTGATGAGAGAGAGAGAGAGAGAGAGAATGGAAGAAGGGAGAAGGAGGAAATGGAGGGAGAGAAACAGAGAAGTGTGAACCAACATGTAATTTTCCCATATTTTACAGATTTATTTGTGAGTACCTTTGCAAATCTCTTTGTATGTGCTTGACTGCATACTGTTCCCAAGTGTGTCTATGTGGGTGTGTTTGTTTATGAGGGAGTGAACTGTATAAAAATGTGTGGTTTTCCTGTGTGCAAACAGCAGCTCAACAGAACAGTGTGTGTGTGTGTGTGTGTGTGTGTGTGTGTGTTTGTGTGTAGGTAGTACACCAATGTACTGTGGGATACTGAAAATTTTGAAAGCACCCTTATAAATACTTATAAACAAATACAAAATTCTATCATTATATTTCAGCCTATAATGCTCTTAATAAGATTTTATAAGTCAAACAACTGTTTAGAAGTAGTAGATATGAAGCTCATACCACAATACATATATAGCTTTAGTTTCATCTTTCAAAATTATAAATTTTGCAGCAAAGTATCCCACAGAGAAGGTATGGAAGCTGGGGAAGGCGGCAAAAGTAAATAGTCTTCTACAGCGTCCGGTCTCTGGGTGGGGTTTGGATAAGGTGTGCTTAACAATCAGTGACATTGTCCTAGATTGGCATCAGTGACCCCAGTCCACCTCTTTGCTCCCCCCTTTGTGCCTCTGAAATAAATCTGTGTCTAAGAAGGGCTGGAATCGGTGACCACGAGGGACAAGAAGCTGATGGGCATCGGGGCCAACCGCCAAAAGAGAATGTGTCTGCGGGAGACAAAGGCGGGGGGCCTGGCGTCGGGTGGCGCTGGGTCTGGGTCACAGTTCTGCCGCTGCCGCTCTGTGGGGGCAAGCCTGGCATTCCAGCTTCCACGCCAGGGTTTCCTCATCTATTCAACCAAGCTAGTAATACCCACCTTGAAGGGTGGTCGTTGGGAAAATGCCCTGCCAATCCGGCGGAAATGGGAGCTCTGCAGCTATCACTGTCTTTACCAGAAGCAGTAGTCAAAATAAAATCAAGGAGAAGTGCCCACTTGTCATTTCCCAGAGGTCTGCTGGGGAACAAACAGGAGGATTCTGAGCCAGACTGGCTGGGAGGTAATTGCAAAACACATTCACCCAGGTTGGCGGACTGCAGCCGTGGAGAGGTGCTTTAGTCAGGCTCTGCCTCCCTCCCTGAAGCTTCCCAGAGCCCAGTCTGCTGCCTTGCCCCCAAAACTCAACCCAGTCAGGAGTTGGAACAGAAAAAAGTGTCTCCTTTCGCTTTCAGCATCCACCTAAAGGATGAGGGATTTACACAGAGGATTTGACTACCAGCAGGCTGCCTCTGCTTCTTATCAGAGCAGGGTTTTTTGTGGGGGAACAAAAGGAAACTCCTCACACACACAAGAATACCTGTGAGCTGAGTGTGTACATCTGTTCCTATGGGGACTGTGCTCGCCACAGTCATCTGCAGAATGGAGCCAGTGTGAGCTCAGCGTGCTGATTTTCAATCTATTGAGTCATTAATTACTTTGAGGAAAACGAAGACCCAATTTTTAATTCATGTGTATTTTAAAAACGGGAATGCAAGCCATATGGTTGTGATTCAGTCAGACTTATATCATCAAAATAGACTGCCTTTTTTTTTTTTAAAGCTATATCTTGGCCAAAAAATTCAAAGAGCCTTTTAACCAAGCAGTTTAAGCCTTATTTCTTCAAAACAGGAAGTTATATTTGACTTCGGGTAACCAGTTCCCGCTGGATAAGTTTTAGGTGTGGCTAAGTTTCAGATACCTACAAATCCTAAAAGTTGGTTTCGGTCATGTGGAAACCAGTATCTTGAACTTTCGATCAAGTTATCTGACCCAAGGAGTGTGTGACCATATTACTCAAGTTAGGTTCTTTGCAAAATAGCCTTTTCTGTGTGTCTATGTATGTTTAAAAACAGGCCTCTTTCTTGTTGCTGCCTACCTGCTGTGCTGTTCAGATAAATTCCTGACAGTCATTTAACGTCCAACAGTCACTTGAATTCTTGGAGTCTCATATTTTCAATACAGTGCTCTCGAAGGTGTTTTCAGATGTTGTGCAATTCTATAATCAAGTCTAGAAAACACTACTCCTAGGTTCTGTTGTATTCTTGGTGCAAGGAAAATGGAGTAACTCACGCTTTTTTTGCTGCCTCCCCACCAGCTGATCTGTCTGTATGTCTGGTCTCCTGATTCAGCATTAAAGGCATGTTAGGGATACCAGAGGCTCCAAAATTCTCTTTTCATCTGCCCAAATAAACAATGAACTTGCCTGGTTTGGGAGGTCACACAACACAAGGTTAAAATTCTGTGCTAGAATTTACTAGGTATTCAGTACTAGGCATTACTAGTTATTAGAACTTGGGGAAATCATTTAAAAAAAAACTAGGCCTCCATTTAGCATCTGTAGTTATTTGAGATAGTATGCATTAATGAACCTACTACAGTGCCTAGTTCAAAGTAATCACAAATATCTTTATTCCTTTGTTTTTTTTTTCTCCCTTCTTCCTTTCTCTTCTCCCCCCCCCCCACCTTTTGTTCTTTACCTTATTTTACCTTTTTCTAATACGGTGAAGATCTTTATTTCATCTCAAAAGACTCATCTGTGTGACTTCATCTCCTGTAGTTAGTGAACTGCAAGAGAACCGAATACTTGTTCTATTTTTATGCTCTCCAAATTGCCTATCAGTTCCCCTAGGGGGATCCCCACGTTTATGCTCTGGCCAGTAGGTGGGGTCACCATTTTTGTTTTTGTTTTTGTTTTTTATCCCCTTGAGGACCTTGTAGATTTAAAGTTATCAGATAATCTTAAACATAAAACATGTCTTCTTGCTGCTAATTTAATTCTGTACTTGTTCTTCTAGGGGTTATTTTTATATTCCTTGAGAAAAAATCATGCCAAAGCCCTTATACACTTCTGACCATAACACCACTGAAAAAATTTAAATCCCAACAAATTCAGGAAACTTGGAGTCAGACATGAGACCAATGAAGCAAAATTTAACTGCCCTTCCTGAGTATCTAGAAATCATTTTGAAACTATACCTAGGTTGTAAAATTTAGAACTTCTGTTTTCGAAACCACTTAAAGATGTGGTAATCCCTATGAGATTTGAATCAGGACATCTTTTCAGGGGTTGTTTGTTTAAAATGCCCTTTTTGCATCTCTGCACCTTTATACTTGGAAACCCTTTTCACTGTGCTTTCCTGCCTGGTGACCTGCCCAGTTCAGAGTTCAGCACTTTAGACTCTTCATAAAGGACTGCCTCTTAGAGCCATCTCTCAAACTTTAACACACATGTGAATAAAATGGGAATCTTGTTAAAATATTGATTCCAGTTCAGAGGGTCTGGAGTGAGATTCTGCATTTCTAGTAAGTTCCCAAGTGAGCCTGAGGCTGCTCGCTCACAGACTGTACTTTAACAAGGTCTTAGATAAATGAGTATTTGGATCAGCTTGAATCCGAGGTCACACACTGCACAAAAAATATGGCCTTGATCTTTCATGACAATATGGGTTTCACTGTCTCTTTCCATGGATTGGATAGGTGATAACTACGATCTTCATTGTCACAAAGAATTTATTGAGAATCATGCTTAAACATCCTTATTTTTTCATAACATAGGTTTTCTCACGTCAGGTTCAGTCACCATAGTTTTCCTACCCACAAAGTGCCCACAATCTTCCACCACACAGCATCCATTTTCCTCCCCCATTTTCTATTCTCCCCCATCCCTTCCCCATTCAGTTTGTCTTTGTCTGATTCTTTGTTTAGTTTCTCTAGAGTTCACAAATAAGTGAAAACATTCAGTATTTATCTTTCTCTTTCTGGCCCACTTCACTTAAAATAATCCCTTTCAGCTCCACCCAAGTTTCTGCAAATGGCATGAGTTTATCTTTTTGATCGCTGTGTAGTATTCCATTGCACTTATACAGCACATCTCCTTGATCCATTCATCTGTTCTGGGGTATTTTGGCTGTTTCCATGTCTTGGCTGTTGAAAATAGAGCTACTGTAAACATAGGAGTGCAAGTTTCCTTTTGAATTAGTATTTTGGGGCTCTTTGGATAGACACCTAGGAGTGGAATTGCTGGGTCATTGGCTGAGAATTTTTAGGATCATTAATGGCCTGGGAAACCCTTCTTTTTGAACTTTAGGATGTTTCTCCTTGACCTTTATTTTGTGAGTGAAGAGAGAGAACAGATAGAATATTTACATATATGTGGGGTGTCAGAAAAAATCCCTGCTGCCAAAGTGTTGCTACCTCTCCTGTAATGTTTCTGCTGAGCCAACATGGTGCAGTTTATCCAAGGGTGATAAAGTCAGCTGGTATTGTATGTCAGGTCTCCTCTACCCAATGATGCTTATACACAAATCCTATTAAGACTGCTTTATTCAATGAATTTTAATAGGGTGGAGGAAAGTAATGCAGAAGGAAGTTTGGTTTACTCCACCGTGTTTCTTTGGTGAAGGAACTTTACATCTCTGTGTCTCTGTATCCAGATCTATACACTGAGTAATAACAGTTTATAAAATTGTAAGAATTAGAGATAATTTTAAAGTGCCTTCCAGAATAACTGGTAAATTTTACTAGTGGCATTAATTATAATTGATATTTAAACATGCTCTGATAGACTTGTTTAAGGCAACTGGGGACAATGAGTGGATCTCTATTATTATTCAGATCAATTTACAGTATAAATTTGGCCAGAATGGAGATAACTGGTGAATTCTGGTATTGATATTTTAAAGGATTTATCATACCACTGTTCTCAATACTGTTGTATTTAAGCTTATTCAGTATGGTGTCTTAACCAGGTTTTTAAAAGTCACTTTAAATAATAAATATTAAAAATCATATATTTGTACATTTTATAAACTGGTGAATATGTTTCTAACATGCTTACCAAGTGAGAGTAGATCGGGCTATTTAATTTGCACTTTACCCTGTTTCCAACAACACCTTGAAAGTGGGAATAAGCAAAACTCTAAGCTAGGTGGCATAGCGCTTGCTCCTCAGGATTGGAATCAGAGCACAATATACAAAGGTTTGTGCCCCATTAAATTTCCTAATTTAGCTTCCCCAAAAGTCTTCTGGGGTAGAAATTCAAGCTCACATCACATAAACTACAACATGAAGGCTCTGGGATTATCCCAGCTGTCTGTGTGCACACCTTTGTGCACAAACAAGTCTGTGTGTGCAAAAGCACATAAGAGCGTTTGTGCTTAGGCATATACTCTATTCAACTGAGCACACATGGGGCGTATACTTGGGATTGCTGCTGTGCACTTCTGCAAGAGACGTCTGTGCCTGTCAGCTCACTTTGTGACGTTGATCGGAGAACTCATAGCCAGTGGGATCTCAGAGCTGGAAGAGTCCTAAAAGTACTTTTAAAATGACTCATCTAGGGCCTCCCTGGTGGCACAAGGGATTAAGTCTCAGCACTATGAAGCTATCCCCAGCCATTGCAGCACAAGTTCAATCCCCAGCCAGGGAGCTTCCCACAGGGCACAGCAGACCTCTCCTGTCTCCCTGCTGCTCCCCTCAGCAGTGTATTTCAGTCAATCTGCCTGTTCTGCTCCCCCCTCTGTTTCTGGTGAATCCTCTCACCCCCACATCTCTGGCCTGCACCCCAGCTCTTGTATGCATAAATAAATGTTAAAAATAATAAAATTACTCATCTGATTCTTAACCTTCTGTATAACCTCCTCCTGCAGGCTTGAGTATGTCAATTGCAAACCTTTGAGTGCTTCAAAGGTAAACCTCCTCCCGCTCCAAGCTGTATGTCTCCTCTTTGATTGCATTTCTTCCCTTGGGCTATGTTGTGCACACGTGGAGATACTTCATCGCTGACTGGACCTCCGGTGGGGGCCTACCTGCCACAAGCATAGCTGATGGCCAGCCAGGGTTCTGCCTCTGAGAGGCAGGCCCCCACTAGCAAGTGACATGCAGGCAGCCCCCTGCGCATGGAGAAAACCCGGGGGAGTGTGTCCTCAGTGCGTGGAGCTGAGGATGCCAGGGACTGCGGGATTATCTCAGTAAGTCAAGCGTCTCTGAAGTGCATCCTTGGACCTGCTCTCTGCTCACCTGCAGGGCTCTGTCAACAAGCAAGGAGAGCTTTAGGGCAGAAGCCCAGAGCACAGCCAGCTCTGAAACCAGTCTTTGAGTCCAGGGTGAACCCACACTCATAGATGGGACAGCTTCCAAACAATAACTAAAATACTTACACTTGTTTTTGACAACAGCGTTCAGGTTAAATTTCATCAATTGCTATTTCGGGTAGGAAGCTATGGCAGAAATGTCTCCAGATTCTGGGTGGCCGTAATTCCACTGCAAAGCTACCTTTCAGCATGTTCCATTTGCTGTGCTGTCAAGGACTCAGCTGTGTTGGTGCCTTCACAAGATTCAGCCCCAAAAGGCAAGTGGGAAGACGCGAGGGGGGGGGGGATTCTGGGGAGAGGGAGTCCCCGGGACAGGCCACTCCAGGAGTCTCCTGCCCGAGTTGACTCACTCTTTGATATGTGGGAGCAACAGTGAGGGGCAGCCTCCAAGTGCCTGTCTGTGATGATGGATGAGCTTGGCCTTGCTGTCTGGGGAACAAAGAGGAGTCAGCAGTACACAGATGCTGCAAGTCGGTCAAATGAATGTTTAATGGGAATGTACATGTTGGGCCCTCATCAAAATATCTAATGGCGTAACCTCATTGCAAAACAAGAGCTAACCTTACAGAATGGACTCTGGCCTGAAACCTCCCAGGTCTTGCTAAGGTTGAGACACCAACTGAATCCCATGTGTGAGGATTTCTTAAAAATCTCCAACCCTGGGGGGAAGATTTCACAGCCAAGAAGGGCATAGCTTTAAATACACATTTTCTGTGACCTTTCTGGGGGAGTTGGAGCTTTTATAGTGAACACTTAAGTCTTATCTAATCAGAGTGAATCAGGAACATGTAAGTATAATACAAAAGAAAGACAGAGGCTAATCCTATAGGAGTCCTTGGGTGAGAAGTAGCCTATCCTGCAGAAATATTTCCAGAGTTAAGAAGCTGAAATTTTTAAAAAATATATTATGAAATACTGTATTGTAACTGACCTAGATTAAAGTGGATACTTGGCAATGTAGAAATGTGTAGAAAGAGTTGCTGACATCAGAGACCAAATTTATCTTAAGTAGCTTTTATTCTCCCAAATTAGAAAGGTAGTATCTTGATCTTTGCATTTATTCTAGATTTATGAAACTTCCAATTGGGGTTATTTGTGATTCTAAGAGTGCTATGCAAAAGTGGGGAGTCTGGTGAATTCAGCCCCTTTTTCAATAGAATTTCTGAATAAAGAAGAGAAGGCAATTGAAAGACAAATCGATCACTAGAAAACTAACAAGTGATATAGCGAGAAAAATTAACAATAGTAAGAATTACATGAAAAGAAAGATTTTACAGTTTACAAGTAAGACACTTTAAATATGACAAAGATAGTCTGAAAATAATCCATCGAGGTTGTATCACGTAATCAATACACATAAGAAATATGGCCTGGCTATACTGATAGCCTATAAAATAGATTTAAAAGCAAATATTATTACTAGATATTAAAAGAAATCTTTCATAATGGTAAAAGGGCCAATACATCAGGAAAAAAAAGCAATCCAACAAAATCAGGTATGACTTCTGGTTGATTTAATTTTGTATAAAGAAATAAGGAAAGGGTAACAATAAGAGATGTAGACTAGATGTGCAAAATGCTGCAGAGCACCCTGGGGTTAAGGAAAATTTCTTACATAGGAACCCATTTTGAGAGAGGAATCACCCCCAATGGCTCAAGTTCGGGGCTCATGGAACCAGAGGCATGAGCAGTGACCTGAGGGGCAGAGAAGTGTCTTGTGCTCCCAGACCGCTGTGTCAACAACTGGATACCCACACCCAAAAACATGAACTTTGATGAATACTTAGTGCCATTTAAAAATTAAGTAATTAAGTAAAGTAAGTAAAATTAAGTAAAAATTAAGTAAATTAAGTAATTAAGGCACAAAGGAGTAGTCACTGAAATGTCACCTCTAAAGCCATACAACTTCTAGAAGACAGCATGAAAGAAAATTTTCTTGACCTTTGGCTAGGTGTAAAGATTCCTTAGATAGGACACAAAAACACTCACCACAAATGAAAAGAAAGATGAAATGAAAAATTAATGAAAGATGAATGAAAAGAAAATGAAAATGAAAAGAAAAATGAATGGCATTTCACCAAACTTCAAGACTTTTTCACTCCAAAAGATACTATGACTAAAATAAAAGAACTCAATTAAAAAACACAAAATAAAATAAAAAGGTAAATTACTGAGCGTGAGACCATATTTGCAAAAGAAAATCCTAATAATTACCACTATGTTATAAAACAACTCAGGTGAAAGCGGCCAATAAATTTGAATGGACACATTTACCAAAGAGGATATATGAATAGAACATAAATGCTTGTAAAGCTATCATCATTAATCATTAAAGGAATACAAATTAAAAATCACAGTAATACCCTCCATTCCCACTAGAACGGGGATAGTATAGTTATTAAGATGAAGGTTACCCAGTTTTGGAGAAGGTCAGTGGAACAGCTTGAATTTCATGTTTCTGGAGGGATTACAGAATTGTCCATTCACATTGGAAAACAATTTAATAATTTCTGCCATATGAACTATCAGTCTCATTCTTAGGTATTTACCATGAGAAAATAGAATAAATATTCCCATGAAGGCTATATGTATATAGTCATTGCATCTTTCTTCATAGCAGTCAAAACTTGAAATAACTGGTGTCTATATAATAGATTTATATGCTGGCATACTAAGAATGAACTATTGTTACAAAAAAACAATGAATGTGAATATAAAAATCATTATGCTAAGTGAAATAAGATACAAAAGACTACATACTGTATGATTCTTTCACATGAATTTCTAGAAAGGGTAAAAATATAGCACCAGCATATATTTCAGTGGTTTTAGAGGCAGGGTTGGCAGTGAGGTGGGTGGGTGCAAAAGGGCATGAGGGAACTCTCTGAAGGGATGGAGACTTTTTCATGACTGTTTGGATGGCTACATAGCTGTATCCATTTGTCAAAAGTCATTGTGATGTACATTTTACATTGCTGAATTGTTTTCTTATATTCATTGTGCCACAATAAAGCTGCTTTTAAAAATATATTAAAAAGGAAAATCCCCCTTTACCTGTAACACTCAAGAGCTATTTCATTGTACGAAAATGAAACTTAAGAACTTGAAAGGCAAAATATATTGTTATAATTACTATGGTAAAAATACAGATAACGGTCTCACAGCACAACAATTTCAGAGAGCATATGAGTGTATGTTTATATCATGCACAATGTAGAAGACTCATCTGGTTCTTAGAGCAGAGTTTGGCAGGGTAATGGCGGGCTTGATTCCATTCCCAGACCAAGAGAAAAAGAAACAGGATCCTTGGGGACATGATGTTAATTTCCCACTTAAAAAATAGAGCCTGTGACCCAGAAGGCAGTAGCAGGAAGCCCCCAGACACCTGTCATTGATGAGTAAGAGGCATGTCCCGATGATACCCAGAGCTGCGAAATCTCTGGTGAGAAGCAAAGACGTTATACAGATAACCTCGGGGTAAAGGAAACTTAAACAAAATGTTCAGCCTCGATGCCTAAGACCAAAAGGGCTAAATATCACACAGAAGTCATTCCACGCCGCTAGTCCAATCAGGCCATAGCCAGGCAGCCCTCGTTTTCCAAAACGTCAAGTAAACCCCACAGGCATAGTGTGTGTGGAACGTGCTATTAGTTGGCTCAGCAGCTGATGCTTCCAACAGATTCTGAGTGTGGAATTTGTTGTGGGCCATCAGAACTTTAGAATCAGATACTCTCAGAATCTCTGCTTGTTCTGAGCAGGACTGGGGTTTTGACTTCTCAGCAACCTCTGGAAGTCACTAAACCTGACATAATGGGAAAGGTCATAAGGATGTGATGCCTGCTATAGTGCTTAAGAATGGCCTCCCCAGGCGTGCATGCAACAGTCAGTAACAGCACTGAAGTGCCATCTCTTGGGGAAAATTTGTACTATATCTAGAAGCCGGCACTGTGTGAATATCCTGAGTTTTTCTAAGACTGTGGGTGAGAGGTAGGGCTAAAAACAATCTCTCTGTAATTGGTTCAATCATTTACTCAACAGATACTAGTTAAGTGCATCCTATGCAAGTATGTATTGTGTAAGGGGAAAAAGTACAGGCCAATGTCCCTATTGTCAAAGAGCTAAAACTTTTTGGTAAAAGAAGAAATGTATTCATGAGAATTGAGTCATACATGGCAAAAAATAAGAATAGCAACCATTGAACTGAGCGCCATTTTTGTTCAGTAACATCACAGATGAGAGTACATAGGCTCTGAAGCGTCCTAGGGATAAATCCTGAACCTTCTACTGACTGTAAAACAACACATGGCACAACGTCAATTCTGTGTATTTTTGATTATCTTTTGTTTTAAAAGCATTATCTGCAATCCCCAAAGCAATCCTATAAGAGGGGTAATCTCTTTTATAAATGAAGACCTGAGGGACATAGAGGTAGTGAGTGATAGAACCAGGATTTATTTCATTGTGGCCTGAAATAATGGGAGAAGCATCATGGGTGCTGTGGAATCCTGAGCTATGAAGGAGGATTACAGTAGGTTGGAAGAAAAACAGAAGAATGGTAGAGACTGAAGACATAGTATTAGCAAAGGGACAGAGGCAGGAGTAAACATGAGGAATGACTAATCCATATTAGTTTGAGTTGACTTTTTCTATGCTATCGAAGTCAATTCAGTAAAGATGAGATATGGAAAGTCAATGGAATTTAATTCATACAGAGATTTGAATACCAGGGAGTTTAGAGTTTGTCCTGTAGAAAGCAGCCACAGAACCAATCATTTAAAACTGGAAGACCCTTCAATGCTATCAGTCTCCTTTATTACCTTAACTACCATCTTTCATAAATCAAGAGTTCTTAACTTCTAACTTGATCCACCAAAGCAGGACAATAGCCACAAATTATGCCATGAACAAACAGCCATGAATGCTTCATGGTGTTTCTTTCATGACTTAGAAACTGTTCAAACTAGTATCACTGAACTTGAGAGTTTGAATACCTAATTTGGGGCCTTTACCTGTAGTAGAGCTTAAAATTGAGGCCTATTACTTTTAGTGATAGGTTTGGAAGGGAGAGGAGAGGGGTAAGTGCAGACAAAGATGGAGTCGTGGCAAGGACCAGTTGAAGATTCTCATACAATAAGAAAACCTATCAACTATGGTTCTTTTCTAGGTGAGCTGAATCTCATGTAGTTAAAAATATTGTTTGAAAAGCAAAAGTTAATAAAGCTAAAAATCTATGAGGAAGAGATGCCAAGCTGTTGTAAATTCAGTATTATCTCCCCACTCACCTCCTATTCATATATTGCCAGATGTTGGAATTAATGCATAAGGATTTTAAAGCAACAATTATAACTATACTTTAGAATGTAAATGAAAAGATTGCCACAATGAATGGAAAGATAGAACGTCCTTAGCCAAGAAATACAACCAAAGAGCAGAACTGAAAAATCCAGTACTTGAAACATGATAAACTTGTTACATGGACTTAATAATAGAATGGCAATGAGTCAGTGAACTTGGAGGAAAATTATTAAAGTTAAAGAACAGAGAAAATTTATGGGTGGGAGGTGGATAGAGTCTTGAGGACTCATTTAGTAATGTGTGTGTGTGTGTGTGTGTGTGTGTGTGTGTGTGTGTGTGTATAATATACATGTACTTAGAGTACATTAACATGTACTTAGAGTACTGGATGAAGAATAGAGTGACAAGGAGGTGAAAAAATATTTGAAGAAATAGTGACATGAATTCATGATTCAATTATTATGCATTAGTATTGGCATGTTTAGCGTGGGACATTGGAGCAGTTCACGTGGATATAGTTAGTAAGGGAAACATTTTTCTTTGGAAAGTGTAAATTTTAGTTCATATGTGAAACTATTAACTGATCTTGCAAAATAATTTGAAATTGAGTAGGTTCCCCTTTTATTTGCCAACTATTTGCTCTTAAGCTAAAGAAAAAAAACCAAGAAATTCAAGCATTCCTCCAGTGGTACAACTTAGTTATTGTATAAGGTGAACCTTTACAAACATTTTGGCTGCATTGAAATTATTTTATTAGTTATTAGACAATTATTTCCATTAAACCTTCTATATAAGATTTTAATAAAAGCATCAAAGCTAAAACTGCCAGGTTTATATAAAAGCTATCTGATTCTGCCCTTTTGTCCCAGAGGACTTTAAAGAGACTTCCAGTTATCTGCAATATTGTTTTAAAAGGAGCAACTGTTTAATAATTTTTGTAAAGAAATTTGAAGGGAAAAATCCATACTAACGTGAAAGGATGACTTAGTGGAGCTCAACAAAGAAAAAAATTAAAAAACTTACAAAGCCATTGCAGCAAATGTCTGGATCTATTTTAAAATATCTAATGCCTTCAACATTGCACAGAGTTTATGAAAATCGAGAAGAATGCAAGTTGGCATATCCAAAGCAAGGATACTAGAAACAACACAAGGTTCAGATGACACAGGGATAAAAGACAACAATTAATCATTTTCTATAAGCACTGACAATGAAGAAGAAAAAGGAAATGTTAGTAAGTGTCAACACTGACAAGATTTTTTAAAAATGAAGATGAAATGGCACTAGTAAAGCCAGGACTTTGATGAAGAAGAGACAGTAAATGATATTTTAATCTATTTTGGTATTTCTACTTGGTCACTACTATTTCCAGATGAAGAGGGTTAAGCTGGTCATGAAAGGAAGTGAACCTTTCTAAGTGACATGTTGGTGGTATTGTGGTGGCCAAGCTCCTTCTAGAATAAGTATGGCCCATTCTCTGCAGTTCCAAGCAAAGGAGGAGAGCAAAGGAAGATGTCGATCCTTGTCAATGTCATGATTTTATAAAACATGCCAGTTCTTTCTGAAAATTGAAATAATTATTTTGTTGTGACTGTAGACTATGGCTATTGGAATAAAAAAATGAACATCTAACCTTATATCTGGCTTTAAACCTGGTAGAAATTGAATCCTAAAGTTTCTGAGATATCTAAACAATATCTCTCCCTTTTGACAATTATTATTCATTTTACTTGATATTACTGAAATTAAATTTTCCAGAGAGAGGATGAAATTTCAAAAAAGGATTCATTCCAGGTAGCAAATATGTTCAGTATGTCATTGCTTATTAGTAATAGATTAATCAATATTCCTTTGACAGTGACCGTTTTGATAGAGAAATATGAGTGACTTGTTGAAGCTATTTTTTTTCTTTTAATGACGCCTTTCTTAGATCTCTAAAAATCCACAGATAAGCTCACATAGTCAATATAAAAATGTTTATACTACTACTTTGCACTAATTCAAGTAGCATAAATTAAAGCAAACTAAAAATATCATATTACATATGTAAAACTAGATTTTTCAAATTATTATTATAATCCTTGATACTGGTAAGAGTAACACACCTATAAAACAAGGGAGGATAACAAGGGAAATTTGGACAGTGATGTGGCAACAAACAGAGAACTCACTAAAATGTTCATACATTAGGACCAGGAACCTTAAATCTTATACCTGAGGGTATACACACACTTAGATACACACACACACGTGTAAAATATTGTGTGTGTAATTTACAGTATATAATGTGCAGGGATAACATAGTTTATTGTGTAAGTTATGTCTATTTGAGAATTGATAGAATGACCAACATTTTACAGTTACCAACAAAACTGTAATGGGCACATTTATTTTCATATTGCTACAGGAGCACCTTAAGGCAAATTTCTAGAGGCGGAATTACTGAGTCAAAAGGTAACACACCTAGTTTTGTTCGATTTCTAAATGTCCTACCGAAAAAGTTTTTACCAACTTGCATTCGAACCAACAATGGACACATATGTCTGTTTCTTCAAACTACTGCCAACAGCATGTGTTGTCATAATTTTAAATTTTTTAACATTATTATTTACAGATGAGAAGTGATCTTATTAAACTTAACTTTTGCAGATAACCCATTTTTGAGTTTAACCAGTCATAACTATTTTAAGTTAAAGAACAGCTCCAGGTTTTTCTTTAATTGTAATAAGATACATAAAAGTACCATCTTAATCATTTTAAGTGAAGAGTCCAGTTTTAAGTATGTTCACATTTTTGTGCAACTAATTTCCAGAACTTGGTAATCATGCAAAACTGAAACTCTATACCTATTAAATAGCTACCCATTTCTCCCTCCCTGCAGCACCTGATAGCATTATTCTACTTTTAGTTTCTATGAATTTGACGTGATAGTTCAGTAAGTGGAATCATGCACTATTTGTCTTTATATGACTGGTTTATTTCACTTAGCATAATATCCTTATGTTGTAGCATTTGTCAGAATTTCTTTCTAAAATTCCATGGTATATAAGTACCACATTTTGTTTATCCATCCCTGTCCATGAATACTTGGGTTTCCTCTACTACTTAGCTGTGGTGAATAATGCTGCTATGAACATGAGTATACAAATATCTCTTGGGGACACTCCTTTCAATTATTTTTGATTGTACTGAGAGATGTGAAGTTGCTGGATCACATAGTATTTCTATTTTTGTATTTTCTGAGGAACTGCCATATTGTTTTAAATAGCAGCCACACTATTTTCCATTCCCACTAACAGGGCACGAGGGCTCTGATTTCTCCAGATCCTCACCAACATGTGATTTTCTTGTCTTTTTTATGGTAGCAATACTAATAGGTCTGAGATACTATCTCATTGTAGTCCTCATTTACATTTCCCCAGTGATTATGCTTGCTGGCTAGTTGTGTATCTTCTTTGGAGAAATATATATAAGTCCTCTGCCCATTATTAAAAGTGGCTTATACATATATATTTTTGTTGTTGAGTTGAAGAGATTCCTTACATATTCTGGAAAGATTGTGTGTGTGTGTGTGTGTGTGTGTGTGTGTGTGTGTGTGTGTGTGTGTATGATTTTCAAATATTCCTTGCCACTTTATTGATTTTATTTTCACTCTGTTGATCATGAGTTTCTACACACATTTTTCATATTAACGTAGCCTAATTTATCTACTTTACTTCTGCTAGTGTATTTTGGGATTCCAAGATATGAATACCAAATCTAATGTCATAGGCTTTCGCCTATGTTTTCTTCTAAGAGTTTTATAGTTTAAGCTCTTAGGTCTTTGATCCATTTTTGTGTATGATATATGCTAAGATTCTAATTTCATAATTTTTGCAAGTGGATATCCAATTTTCTCCAACTATTCTTTGAGGAGACTGTTCTTTCACCACTGAATGGCCTTGCTGAGCATCATTTGACAATATATACAAAGATATATATCTGGCCTGTCTAGGCTAATCCTTTGCTCTATATGTCTGACTTTTTGCCAATACTATATATACTTTGATTACTGTAGCTCTGTGATAAGTTTTAAAATCTAGAACTGTGAGACTTCTAACTTTGTTCTTTTTTAAGATTCTTTTGGTGACTGTAGTCAGTGTAGTATTGGCAAAAAGTAAGATGGATAGAGCAAAGGACTAGACTAGAGATTCCAAGTAAATTTTAGGATAATATTTCTATTGCCGCAAAATGTACAACAGAAATTTTGATAAAGGTTGCACTAAATTTGTATATTACTTCGGGTAATGTTGCCATTTTAACAGTATCACTTTTCTAATCCATGAACACATATGTTTTTCTATTTATTTGTATTCAAATTTCTTTCAGCAATATCTTGTAGTTTTTAGGGTGATTAGTTTTTATCTCCAGGTTTAAATTATTGCAAAGTATCTTATTCCTTTAGAAGCTATTATAAATGAAATTGTTTTCTTGATTTCCTTTTCATAATGCTCTTTGCTGATATATAAATAAAAAACACAACTGACTTATCTGTGTTGGGGATTTTGTTATCTATTTAAAAATAATATTAAAATAAATTTACTTTCAATTTTCCAGTGGAAGGACCTTTTTGTTTATTTTCACATTAGAATTTTTAAACATACTTCTAGATACCCTGAGAGGTCAAAAAATATTGCAGTGGAAATGCTTAGAGCTCCACACTAAGTGAAGCAGCATATATAAAAATATGTAGGATATAACTAAGGTGGTGATTAGAAGGAAAGTTATAGATTTGCAATTTACATGGGAAGAATAAGTGTGCTTATGGGTGCTTGGTACATGAGAAGAGAGATATATTTTTAAATGATGTTTGGCCAGTTATTAGTTATTTTAAAGAAAAATAACTCATCCCTTACACTGTACAAAATCAGTTTTATGCATATTATAAATATAAACATGAAGGATAAAAGTAAAATTAGAAAATCATATAAGGGTATCAACCATAAAGGAAAATATTGAGAAACTGGATAAAATTGAAGAACTTCTGGCAATCACGACAGAAGGAAGATAAAGACAAGCCAGAGATGGGGAATAGACATATGAACATATCACTAACAAGGAACTGTATCTGTTCACAATGTGTAATCCAATAAACAAAAATTTCAATCAAGAAGAAAATCTGACAACTCAATAGAAACTAGACAAGATACTTGGATAGAAACTTAACAAAAGAGGATAGCCAGCAGACCGATGAACATAAGCAGCACTCATTTATTATTAGGAAATTTTATATTAAAACCAAAGTTACTACTACATGTCCATCAGAATGGCTGAAGTTGGGCCTCCCTGGTGGCGTAAGGGGTTAAGTCTCAGCGCTATGAGACTACTGCAATACCAGCTCCATGCAGGACCAGGGGCCTAACCCACATGACTTAGCAGACCTTCCCTGTCCTGCCTGCTGCTCCCCTTAGCAGTGTCTCTCAGTAGATCTACCTGTTTTGCTCCCCATTCTGTCTCTGGTGAGTCCTTTCACCCCGGCACCTCTGGCCTACACCCTAGCTCTTGTATGCATAAATAAATAAATCTTAAAAAGAATGGCTGAAGTTAAAAAAGACGAACAATGCCATTCGTGGCACGTATGTGGCACAACCACAATCCTCATACACTGCAGGTAGAATTACATGTCAGAACAACTATTTATAAACTTTGAACAACATCCACTAAAGCTGTGTAAACCATACCCTATCATCAGCAATTTGACTCCTAGCTATAAACCAAACAGAATTGTGGCATATGTTTTCCAAAAGACACATGTAAGAATACTCACACTGATGATTAGTAGTAGTAATAACTCAAACTGGAAATAATCCTGGAAATGTCCATCAACAGTAGTGTGGATAAATAAAGTACAGTATAATTCATACAACGATATATTTCATATCATTAAAAACGACCAACTACTGTTAAATGCAACGCCGTAGACATCAAAAGCTTTTTGATTCCATTTACTTAACTGTGAAAACAGGTTAAACTGAACTACTGGGTTAGCAGTAAAAAATAATAAATATACTCGAGGACACGAGGAAATGAAAGACAAAATGCAGCAGTGATTAACTTCCAGAAGGGAAGGAAATACAGTTGAAGAGGGACCCACAGAAGCTGGAGGTATTGGTGATATCCTATTTTTAAGCTGGATGCTTACTTTGTTCCCAATCTTAAACTCCATAATACATTATATATGCTCTTTGGAATGCATGATATAGCGCATAATAAATTGTTCACAGCCCCTATGTATCTTCTATAGAAAATGCATTATTGGGGGCCAACAGCAGAAGCCAAGAAATCTACAACATGGCTATTTCACGTGTCCAGCAATAGATAATGATCAAGTAAAATACTGAGAGAATCATGGAGAGATGCTTAATCGTCAGCTCTGGTCTTCAGTGTCATTGATTTTTTTATTTTGTTCTGTCTTCTTAGCCTCCTTGCAGGAAGGAGGAAGAGAACCACAGGCAGCTTTGCCAGCACTCCAGCATGGAAGTGCTCAGCCCGCCTCCCTCCCTCTTTGGGGGCTTCCTCTGAGCAGTGAGGGAGGTGTGATAAACTGGGTGCAGGGGGAGGTTAAGTGTCCATTTCCTCTACTTTCTGCTTATTAGTTAGTAGTGGCTGTCCCTGAGCAGTCTTTTGACTTAAGCCCTCTGATCTCCTCAAGGCTGAGGCACTGGGGCTACAGAGAATCTCGCTCTTTAAAGGCGCATTTGCAGAAGAGACCCTCTCCTGATGGAAGGAGCAGCTTGTGAGAGTGGGGGGTGGGGGAGAGGGGGCCGAAGCTGGAGCCATGAATGATAGCTCCATCAACCTGACCATCCCAAAGGGCCTACCACCTACATGCGGCTCTTTCCTGGCTATTTCCCTACCAGATGTAAAAATTATTAAATGTGTTTGGCTAGAGTTTCTTGGGGGCTCTTCTTTCTCAGTTTTTTTATCTTCATTTCCCTCTCCTGCCCCCAGTTTTTAATCCCCATTTTGATTTTCTGCTCGCACATAGTGAGAGCCAAATGGTGCCTGCTTACTTCAAGTATCCAGGTACTGAGAAAGGAGCATCTCTGAACTCCCAATCCTGCTGCAGGCCTCTGAGCTACCTTCCTAAAAGTTCAAAGCATTCCTGGAGAGGACAGCAGAGGCATTTCTTCCCCCAACAATTCAACAGTCCAGTCATCCTCAAAAAAGCATTAGAAAAAGCTCAGAGCTGGTTTAGGAAATGTCACAGCTTACAATTATTTGAGAATCAACTGACTGTAAGTAGAGGAATTGACAAAACAAAGGAAAAAGGTTGTCAGAGGATTTTTTCTATTCAATTGTACTCAGTAAACTTTAATGAAATTGGGAGAAACTAAAAAAATAAGCTGAGATTACTGAAGGAACTGATTTCAAAGATGGGGAATTAGTCACATATACTGTAAGTCTGTAACCGTGCGTGAGTGCGTGCGTGTGCGTGTGTGTGTGTGCGTGTACTGGAGGGATGCAAAAAAATTCAGCCCATATCCCTCTGGGTTTTTCTAGGTTGACAAATAATGAAATAAGCATTGGACATATTAATGAGGGAAAGAAAGGCAAAAAAAAGTTTAATAATAACATTTATACCTCCTTTATATATACACGAGAAAAAGAGCGTGACTGGAACTTGTCAAAAGCACCAGACATCATCTTAAACAGCTTAGCCTAGATGAGGGAGGTTGGGGTGGAAAGGGAAGGTCAGCTAGGGCCTTTCTCGGGCACTGCCTCCTCTCTTCTGAGTTTTTGGGGTTCGGACTGCTTGGTTGGAATGGGTCATAGTCAATATACATCCCTGAAGATTGCTGGCTGGAATCGGATCCTTTAGCCAAGAATTTCTTTCCCATCCTACCCAACAATACAGGGTTTTACTCCAGGATGGTCCAGAAGAAAAGCCAATCATTGTTCTCATTCTGTCTAATTGGAGACAGTCTGGCCACACAAAAATACCACCCCAGTCTTTTATGCTTTTTCTCTTCTGAAGGGCTTGAGCAGGGCTGCAGAGAGACTGTTGGAGGGTGGCCTGGGTGGGGCCCAGAGCAGAGTAATTATAACAGCAATGCCTTCTGTCATGAAGTCATGAGTGGAATGCTAAGTCGAACAATGGAAAAAGTCTCCGTTGTCCTTGGGAACATTTTTGTTATTGTCGCAAGCCAAGGACTTGATTGTCAAGTGAGAATCTTTTATGTCTGTACTTATTCACAATTATTTGGAATTTCCTATGGTATATGCAATAACAGAAATTTACTTTCAACCTAGCAATTAGCTGCCCTCAATTTCTTTTTCTGGTCCGGGGAAACTGAGTAGAAAACAATTAGAAAAGAATTATTTTGCTTTCTCAGAGAACGTAAAGCATTGTCTCCGACATATGGAAAGACCCTAGATTTTCTACCAGCAGCAATACGTGTTGGCGTTGGTATAATATTGCTTTGAAAACTCTCCAGTACAAACCTCATGTACAGATAGTAGTAAACATTTACTGAGAATTTACTTTTTCCAGTTCATGAAATGAACTTTATGCTTTTTTTTCATTCAATCTCTAATACTAGGCACTATTATTACTCTCACTTTACAGATAAGAAAATGGGTTCTTAAAGAGTTGAAATAACTATCAAGTATAGTCTCTTTTCTATCACAACATACCCAGAATTTAAGACTTTGTTTAATTTTTAAGATGAGAAAACTTGATTATTATGGGGACTATATTTTTCAGTGAAAAACAGAAAACTTTGGAGGACATAGGAATGAAAATTTTGACTCCTGCTGTCCCAAAAAGGGTATATAAAGTCTTCATCTCCCATGGAGAACACAAAGAGCATATGAACCAGGTCCTCCCTTACTCCTCTCATACAGGATTTCCATATGTACATTCATCTATAAAACATGTAGTTGAGGCACTTAATAAATATTATTTACTGGATGAAGGAAGATATTACTTCTTCAAAGAATTACCAATCTAGTAATGAAGTTAATTTCAATGCTAAGTCAAATACTTTAATAGAGGTAGCCAGTACCTGATGGTACCAGTATTTATTGAGGAAGTAAATGAATCTATAGGGGGCTTAGAGCCAAGAGATGGTTCTCAGAGGCATTGCCACTATTATGGTACCTAAAAGACAAGTAGTAATAGACCAAGTGCAGAGGGATGGGAAAGACATACCAGGCAGCATAACTGTCCTAGCTGCACACAGAGAAGTAAAAAGATAACTGTTTAGTAAATTCCAGTCATTCAGTAGGGCTGGAACATAACAGTGGGATTTGGGGAAAAGAAGGTCAAATGAGGCTAATGGGTTAAGCATCAGATTAATATTCTGTGGAGCTAAAACTTTATCATAACAAGTACTATAATAGTAGTTACCGTAACTACTACTATCATAAGTGCTATGGAGCAGCAGAATGAGACAGTGGTTATGTAAGGATGTGTATAAACATGCATGTTTACAAACCTTTATATAAAACATTCCACAGTTTGGGACCTACTCTTCTCCACCAACGTTAGTATTTTGAGTATATAGTTATTAAAGATCCAAGGATGGGGTCAAATACTGTGATAGGACAGGATTTCTAAAACTTTCATGTTCTTGGGATTACCTGGGAGTTCTGTATAAAAGTATTTTCTGAATCATTCAGTTTTCTGAATTTTGAACAAACTCCCAGGAGATACTGATATTGGTGGTTCTCAGACTATACTTTTAAGTAGGAAGGTACTGGAAAAGGAGCATGACAATATCTCAAAAGAAATAAAGTATGTTAATAGAAAACAAAACAAGGAGTGGAGTGGGAAGACATAAGTAAGATTGCCTTAGTGAAAAAAATGTAGGTAGATAATAATAAGAAGAAAATAGATTTAATACACATCAAGTAAGTAACAGGAGAGTGCCTGATCTTAGCTGATGTGAGGAGATGAGAAAGACAGTAGACATTTGGTTCAATGGATGAACCCATCCATTGAGACATTTGGTCCATCCCAAGAAGTTCTTCAAATTGGACACTATCTTACAATGTCCACACCTAGATAACATCCTTGGGTTTGAATAGCCCATAATGTTTGTTTATAATATGTGTTATAGGATAATAAATTTAAAAATACTATCATGTTTAATTATTCTGATAATTTTGCTGTGACTGTATTGTCAAAAATAACCCTTCTTGCCTCAGTAGCCTAAAAATCTACGAGTTTTAAGTAGATGGGTTGAGGTTTGAATATTGCAGAAGAGCAGAATTTATATTAACTATGCATACTGAAGAAGAGTCCTATAGCTCAAGAAATGCACACAGGACAGCTAGTTAAGGAAGGATCTCACAATGTCTATTACTTCAATAGGTCACTGGGCAATTGATTGGATATGGCCAGGCTATTCAATAAGAGCAGTTTGAAAGGATGAGACTGGTCAAATTGTTCTGCAAAATGAGTAATAAATACAATTATATAAACAGTGTGTTTAAATTTGTTTGGGGAGAATAAGAATGACCAACCTTTGTGGTCAGCATAATGGCATCTAATTAGCCCCCCCCCCAAAAAAAAAACTATCCATCTCCCAAGGTTTAATGGCTGATATGGCCCTTGAATTGATGTCCTATAGAGATATAATTGTAATAGGATAGCTGTTAATTGGAGAGAAATAGTGGGTGTGATTACCTGCCAATGGGTGTAGACCAGCAAGCCCTTAGCTGGTGCCTACCTACTGGCTGATCTGGCCTGTCAAACCAGAAGTGGTGTCCATAGACATGAGTAAGATTTCCCCTACTGGTAAACCTTTGACATGGTCAGATAATTATAAAAGGGGGGAAAAAAAAAGCCTTTAAGTGATTTGACAATATGGCATCTTTATTTGAAGATTCTCAGCAGCATACGGCAGAATTACGTACATAGAAAAGAAAAGTCATTATCCTACATGATAATGGTTTTCATTACCATTTTAATTTCTCTAGCAGAGTAAAAGCTTCTGGCACTTCAAAGAAAAGTGCATTTGTAATGCTCACTAGACACTTAGGATTTGGATACCACGACAATGACTTAAGATAGGACAGAGGGCCTCCCTGGTGGCGCAGTGGTTAAGCGCTGCGCTGTGGAGCTATCGGCAGCGAGTTCGACGCCCAGCCAGGGAGAATCCCACATGGTGTGGCAGACCTCTCCTGCCTCGCCCGCTGCTCCCCTCAGCAGTGTATTTCTGATCTGCCTGTTCTGCTCCCCACTCTGTCTCTGGTGAACCATCTCACCGCCCCACACCTCTGGCCTGTACCCTAGCTTGTATATATAAATAAATAAATCTAAAAAAAAAAAATAGATGGGACAGAAAGCATCAGCACAGCACCGGTGTTACAAGGGAAGTAATGCAAACCCCAACTAGGTGAAGCTTCAGGTGGAAGAGCCAAATGAACATGATTGCACGAACTTGCAAGGACTCTGGAATATTCCTAGTGAGAGGTTCTGCTAATGCTACTAAAAAGAAACTCACAAAAGGCAATAGTGCACAAACATACATGGGAGTCCAAACTCTAACCCTGAAGAACGTCATGGTGAGGAAGATCAAAAATAAAGGTGAAGTCCAAACTTCACCCTGGATTACAACAAAAACAAATAAAATTTTAACTAAGCTAAATGTTCGTATTATTGAATGAATCATGGGCCAAATATGCTCATGGAAGTTTTTTGATAGGGCCAAATATCAAGGATCTTTGCACATAAACCAAATGTATCAATGGAGAGTTTAGGCAGACCAACTGTTATACAAAAGGAAAAAAAAAATTGAAAAGGAAATGGAGGAGGATTTGCTGACAGCAACGAATATAAGTTTTAATTGAGAGCAAGTCTGTAATAACTAGTGCACCATGACCCAAACTGTTGTGTAGATTGCTAGGACTATCTGGATTTAATAAGTGTTTTTGGCGAAAGACTTCAGACAAAGTGGGGGAAATGCTGTTCAGCAGTTAGATTAATTTCTATAAAGCATTTCACTAAGGGACATCCTAATCTTGGTGTGTTTTAGTTCCTGTAACAAGCATACCAGGGATTAGGTGGCTTCTAAATAACAGAAATTTATTTCTTTTTATATATATATATATTTTTATTGTTATTTATATCTTTTACATTTTGTATTCCCCTTGGGTAGCCCACCACCAATTCACCCGTGATCCATATCTGTGGTCCCTTGTGTCCTTTTCTACTCCATTTTGTGACCTTATCCTCCTCCTTCCCACTCCCCCCCGCCCACTGAGTGTCTCTCTCCTATTTCATTTTCCTATAGTCTGTTTACAATAGCAAAGGTATGGAAGCAACCCAGATGTCCAAAAATAGATGATTGGATCAAGAAGATGTGGTACATATACACAATGGAGTACTATTCAGCATTCAAAGAAGATAAACACATGCAATTTGCAGCGACATGGATGGAATTAGAGGGGATCATACTCAGCGAAATAAGTCAGAAAGTAAGAGAAAAATATGGAATGGTTTCACTTATAACAGAAATTTATTTCTTACAGTTCTGGAAGTTGATAGGTGTAAGGCCTAGGTGCCTGTAGCACCAGGGCCAGCTTCCTGGCTCATAAATGGCCTTTTCAGCTATCTTCCATCTGTGTCCTCACCATGCATTAAGGTTAGAGCAATCTAGGGGCTCTTTCATGGTGCACCCATTCCCTACATGAGGGTATATCTCTTATCACCTAATCACCTTTGAAGGGCTCATCTCTAAACGACATTACATTAAGGACCTTTGAAGGGCTCATCGCTAAACAACATTACATTAGGGCTAGGTTTCAAGATAGGGGTTTTGTTGTTGCTGTTTGGGGGGCACATTCATTCATAACAATCATTTTTATACGATAATTAACATCTGAAGATCCAGGATTTTCACTGAGCACAATACTGGAAAATGTGATCTGCTGAAAAACCACCACTGGGTTTGGAATAAGGTGGAAGACCCTTCTCCCTGGTAAATTACTTAATCTCTGTTTATGCTGCTTCATGGATAAAATGGGCATTATATTATCAATCTCTGTGATGGCAGGAATATTGAATTAAGAGGAATAGACAAGCATAAACTCCAAAGCATTATGCTTTACATCTTGTATAATGTTTTATTCATTAGGAGTCCATCCCTGAATGGTAGAATAAATTCATCAATTAATTGCTGTAAGAAGCCAAGAAACTCCATAAAAGGACTTAATGGCTGGACATTGACTTTCTCCTGAAAAAGGCAGGAGTTGGGCAGAGTCTTAGAGGGGTATGACTTGGTATATTGCTTTATATTTCCTCCTCCTTTTTGTGTGTTCTTGTATTGCTAAAGGTAAAAGAAAAGATTTAACTTCTATAAGATAATAATTATTAGCAAAGCAAAACTGAATTCTACTTGACACTGGAGAGATTTGGAGAATAAAATCAGCCTCAATATTCCAGTGGGTGGGCCAGTGTTAATTAATTAAAAATGAAATGTTAGAATTGTCTATATCTCACCCCATGCTTTAATACACTATTTTGGTCATATGAATACCCAGCTGGAAAATTAATCCTTTTCATATCTGAGGCTGTGGAGGTTTTCAATGAACCTCACCATATTCAAGCATCTTATGAGAGTGGTGGAATATTACAGTGGAAAAAAAAGTAGATAACTCATCCATAATTACTTAAAGTCTACATGTGAAACTTTAAACATCTGTATGTTTACAAAACATTTAATCAATTATATATTTGATAGTCACATCGTAATGTGTCTGGCCATTTGAAAACATCTGGATGATGGAATGTTCATCCAGATGTTAATCTTGAGTAGATATTTTACAACTACAAAATGTAATTTTCCATTTGCTTGGTAGGAATTGTGCTGGGTAATTAAAATTGAATAGTTGTTTTGTGTCTGTGCCTTTGGTCTGGCTTCAGGCTGGGGTTGAAAAAGTTTATACAAGTCTTTGGAAGAGTTTGGAGAAGATGATGTGTGATAATAAACAGAAAACTATGATTAAAGATCAAAAGACCTGCTATGGATTTGAGGGTACCACCACAAAACTATTTGAAACAATGGATAAATATAGCAAAATGATAGGTCACAAAATCAACATGCAAAAATCCTTAGCATTTTTATATACAAACAATAAATGAGAATTAGGAGAAATCAAGACAATAACTCTATTTCTTCAAAAAGAATCAAGTATCTTGGAACTGACCTAACTAAGAAGGTAGAGGGCCTATACAGTAAGAATCACAAGATGTTATTAAAGGACCTAATGACATAAGGAGATAGAAGGATAGCCTTGCTCATAGAGCAGGATAATCAGTATAGCCAATGACTCTCCTGCCTAAAACAATATATAAATTTAATATAATCCATATCAAAGGACCAAAATATTTTTCAAAAAATATTAAAAATTACATGGAACAATGAAAGTTCTCAAATTACAAATGCTACTTTCTCAATCCTGAGAAAAAAGGAGAGAAACAGCGGTAAACTATATTATGAACAACAGTACTAAAAAAAGAGTACGGCATTGGCACAAAATAAATACATGGATCAATGGAACAGAATTGAAAGCTCAGAAATAAATCCATGAATATGTCAGTACCTAATCCATAGTAAGTCAGCCGTGGCCATAATTGGGTGGAGAATCCTTAATAAATGGTTCTGGGAAAACTGGAAAACCATATAAAAGAATGAAATTGAATGACTCGCTAAACGCTACACAAAATTACATTACAAATGGATTAAAGATTTAGATATAGGACCCACAAGAATAAAATACCTAAGAGAAAACATTAGTGATATGTTCCATGACGTCAACAATAGATATTTTTAGAGACTTGGCCCTAATGGCAAGAGAAATAAAAGCAAAAATAAACAATTGGAGTAACCTCAAGTTTATAAAGCTATTACGAAGCAAAAATATATACAAATGAAGATTTAAAAGATATCCTACTAAATGGGAGAAAACAGTCACACAATATATAACCAAATAGTGGTTAATATCCAAGATATAGAAGGATAAATATATGTACATTGAATGACATCGTAAAAGCGCTCCTTTTACAGAGAATATTGTTGTAAAGCTCAAATGTTACTTGAACTTATGAAAATGAAGTTGGATTCAAAACAAGTTATACTTTTAGCAAAGAAATTGAGAAAGTTTTAATTTGATTGTCTTTTTATGATGACTTATATTTTTACTTCTAAATTAGTTTCATTTTCAAGAGTACCAGTTCTTGTCACAACCTATGTAGCATTAACTAAAGTGTAGTCCATCTTTTTCTAGGTTTCTGAGGGCCTCTTCAAAGACCATTAAATAATTTCGGAAAAAGGCACATAAATTTCTGCTTTTAAGTAATTCTTTTCTCCATTCCCATCCTCAATACATTCCCAAATTAGATAGAGTCTTCTTAGTCTACACTTTGAAATATGATTCTACCAAGGCCAACATTTTAACATCTTTCCCTTGATTGGCTACAGAGATAGCCATCTTGGAGGCACATGTCTAAGACAGTGATCGCCTCTTTCCACAAAGTCAAAAAAAAATCTCATTAACTGCTTCTACACACTTTATGAGACCTTAAAAACAACCAAAAACTTTAATTACGAAAGTGTCAGTATTACTGACAAGCAAATCATAGCCCCCTTTTTTGGTGTGTGGGATACAAGGCATGCATTAGAGTTAGCAAGATCTTTTCATTTTCTGTAGAAAAAAAGTTTGTAGACCACATGGAATTTACCCAATTAGCATTTGTCCTGTCTGCCAGATATGCAGATAGATGAGCAATGTCTAGTTTGTAATTTGGGCAATATACCAACAATTTTTTATTTTATGTTTTCTGTAATTTCATTAGGTTTTTAAGAGAAATCAAGAGGGCAGTTTGAAACTACATTTTTTCACCATTTCATATGAATTTAGTGTTTTTTATCTTGCTGTAAAAAAATTCCATTGAATAAAAGGTTTACAGGCAAGCTGTAATCAGCTTTATGCTACAGAGGACTAACAAAAGAGCCCCCATTTTGATTTATGCTTTTCTGAAAACCCAGTATACTGACGGTAAAGGAATTTTCTTAAATGCAAAGCCATGAATAAATGAGTAAAGAGATAATAATGAATAAGAGATGTTAATAAATTTGGGGGAGGTTGAAAGTGGAAGACCAAGCGCTTATAAATTGGAGCAGAAGCTCAAGTGTGGCAGCCTACCAACTTACACCATCCAAGGAAGACATGGCAAAGGCTGATTATTTTCCCAATAAAAGCCCATCTTTTTCGGAATCTTCTAAGGTGGTCCTTCTTCTTCTACACCCCACCCACTAACGGTGTTCTGTATAACCCTACTTGCTCATGATTTTAGCATAAAAGCATTGACTTTTTCCCCCTCCCTGGTCTTGTGCTAGCCTTTGAATTAAAGTGAAAGCTATCAGCGGGATCTTGTTTTTCTCAGATACTCAGAATGAATCTTTATCATAGTATGATCATAATAAAAATGGTCATAAAAGCAAATTGTCCTAGGACGTGACTCATTGAAACTGGATTATTAGGTTGGTAATCACAGTCCACAGTAAGCAAATACATGTCAAATGAAATCAGGGAGAACTACTTTCAAACTCTGTTCAGTACTCTGTTATGGCACATAGGCATTTGAATGGTTTCAGGGAATTCTAAGAAGATACAAGTACAATTCATCAAGTCTGGACTTCAAAGTTGCACATACCCGTATCAACAACCTAAGTTGGTAATTTCATTATTTTTCCCTTTCCAGCCTTGCACTCTGATTTAATTCCAGAGAGCAGGGTGATGTGCCTATTCTTTACCCATTGTTACCTGGCCTGAGAATGGGACAAGAGGGTCTCGGTAGGGATCATTGCACAAAGGGGTCCACTATGACCTAGTGTTATTGGAATGACCATTTCAGAGAATACTCTGCACTTCAGATTTTGCTAAAAACTTTTCCAATATATACCATAGTAAAGATGTCATTCAACTGCTTTCCAGTTTTGGAAGCTTCCCTGTTTTTGGAAGGCTCAGATTCTCATTTCAACCCCAATCTGACTGGGTGTCTGGAAGACCATAGATTGTGTGTTTGTTTGTTTGTTTATGTGTTCTGGGGGGGCAGTCAGTCTAGAAAGATTAATAATTTATGTAGAGACTTGAATAACAAGCAAAGGCATTTAGATCGTATTCAGCTGGCAGTGAGGAAATGATAAAAGTTTTGGATGGGTAAAGAATATGGTCAAGGACCTCCCTGGTGGCCTAGGGGTTAAGTGTCAGCACTATCACCTGAGTTCGATCTCCGGCCAGAGAGCGTCCCACATGGCACAGCAGACCTCTCCTGTCTCGCCCGCTGCTCCCCTCAGCAGTGGATTTCAGCAGATCCATCTGTTTTGCTCCCCACTCTGTCTCTGGTGAGTCCTCTCACCACCCCCACCCCACACCTCTGGCTTACACCCAGTTCTACACAAAAAATTTTAAAACATGGTCGAAATTGTAATTTAGGGTGATTGCTATAGCAAGAGCAGGAAGAGACTGAAAACAGGAAGACCGCTTAGACTGCTTAGACACTGCCTCATGGCTGCTGATAATTAAGCGCAGGCGTCAAAGAAGCAACAGCAACAATGAGGAGGTTGAGACTGACATAACCATAGCACTCCCTGGTCCGTGGATTCTGCCAAGGGGCAGGGTGCAATGAAAGGAAACGGGGACCTTTATCAAGAGACAAGGGAGCTTTCTCCTGAGCACACAGGGAGAGACTAGCAGTTCTTCGTTCTTCTCATGAAAAGTAAAACTCCATTTTTAATCTTTTGGAGCTGAAATGTGACTGAATCCCCCTCCCCCTCCACTTCTGTTCCTTGGCTCCCCAAGCCCTTTTGCTCCAGGGGCTCTGACCTCCCCATAGTTGCCTGGCATCCAGGCAAGTTCTTAGCTGTCACATTTCTATCCAGGTGGCCTCCATAAATATCTCAACAGAATTTATTTTCTTTAATTTTCTTGGGCCTTTCTTGAGAATTTGCTGATTGGGAGACTGTTCGGGGGCCAGCCTACCCAAAGATGGATAGCCACATCTGCTAGCCATTTGGATTAATTATTACACCTGTGTCATAAAGCCTGCATAAAGAAGAGGTGGCAAGGAAACTCACTGCAGCCTAGACAGGACTCTCCTGCCTCCCAGCTTCCATCCCATCAATACCATCGCCCTGCTGGCACGCCACCTGGCCTCCCGGACTAGCATGTTTAACCCTTTGCACTCCGCTGTCCCCTCTCAGGGGACATCGGAATTCTAGCATATCACTCGGATGTCGCCTCTCAGGGGACATTGCAGTTTATTAGTGATTACGGGGAATTGAGTTATTTCAACGCAACTTTTTGAGACATGCATGTTTCCCTGAAGTTTTATCTTGAAATGGCACAAGAAATTAAATCAAATTACTAAGATATATACAAGAAATGTCAGCGGGTTTTGTTTCGGACGAGAACGTGCACTAATCAGCCTGCAATGCATATTGGGGAGTGTTACAAAACTTATCATACTGTACAAAATTATAAACAATAAAATATTGTGTTTTTTTGCAAATATACATTCCTCGATGTCACCCAATTCATATAAGTCCAATATCATTATAATACGTTACTTGGTTCCAAAATTATACTAAATAATACGAGGGTCTGTAAATGCACGTTTCCGCCACAAAGTAGCGTCGAGTAGCTGGTAGCCAATGTCCAGAATGGTTCGGAGTGCAAAGGGTTAAATCCTCCTGGTTCTTTATCTGAAACATCTTTTACATTCATCCTTTCCTATCTCTGTTGAGTCTACACTGTAGTCTGGGTCTTCTCTAATCACATGACACCTAGAATATTACAAATGGTCCCTCTTGCCAGTTAGCTGACCCTTCTGACTACCTTTAATACAGTCGAAAAAAATCTTCCTTCTCAAATATTTTAATCAAGTTACACTCCAGGGCATTAAGTGGTAAGAATGAATCTCACCTTTGATCTATTGGTAGAATATCAAGAATTTACATGGTTTCTGATGTCCTTTTTCTTCTAATCAAATACAAATGCTTCATCCTGATCTTTAAGATGGTCTGCCAACATCCCTCCATATTGTTTTTCTTATTTATGATTGATGCTTGACCTACAATTACTTTCTGCTCCAGCCAAGCATGCCTATTTACTCTCTCATGTGTACCTGTGCTGGATGCTTAACTTCTCTCTCTTTCCTCCACATCCCTCTGCAAAATGCCCTTGAGGAGATTGCCCTCATACAGCCTTCATGCTCGAGTACATCAGATCCTTGTTAAAGAGGCATCCACAGGCTTATGGGAAGCTGCTGAAAATCTAGTACATAAAAACCCAGAGTAGGCACCGAAAATGAGCAAGAGAAATCTTTGTACCTTTCACCTAGAGGCTGAGACTGATAACAAAAAGAGCAGCTTTAGAAATAGATCAGTCTAGGCCTCCCTGGTGGTACAGCGGTTAAGCGCTGCGCTGTGGCGCTGTCGGCAGCAGCGGTGTGAGTTCGAGGCCCAGCCGGGGAGAATCCCACATGGCACGGCAGACCTCTCCTGCCTCGCCCGCTGCTCCCCTCAGCAGTGTATTTCTGATTTGCCTGTTCTGCTACCCGCTCCGTCTCTGGTGAACCCTCTCGCCACCCCACGCCTCTGGCCTGTACCCCAGCTTGTATGTATAAATAAATAAATCTTTAAAAAAAAAAAAAAGAAATAGATCAGTCTGAAGCAGAAGTTATTTCCATGTTACAGATATTTGATTCATTTGGGAAAGTGAAGGAGAAAGAAGACATCAGCCTAAGAGTGAGATCTGGAAGATCACGTGTCAATCATGTGATGGATGGGCCCCTCACATCCCTCATGATAGATGATTGGCAGATGATAGACAGTACACAGTGTCCGATACACATCATGTTATATACATAGTATATATTGTAAGACAGATAGACAGACAGACAGACAGGCAAATATAAAATATAGGAGGAGGAAGCAGGGAGAAAAAGAATCAATGTGCTATCACTCTTAATTCCATGCCCTAATTCTTTGAATTCTTAAGTTACAACCATTATTTTTGTATAATTATAGAGGGGGATAATGGTTTCATTTCTTATTTATTGATTTATTTTTTAGATTAATACAAAAAACTTACAGAGATCACACTGGTTTACCACACCAATTTGGAGGTAGAGATCACACCTTTGAGGTGCACGTTACCACACCACACTCACCACCAAGGGACCCACAGTTCTTCACCATTTTCTACTGGGCCCCTCCACTAACTTCAATTCTATAGATTTCATGTTGGGGTCAGTAATAGATGTCTTTCTAAACGTTACTTTCTCTTCACTGTTTTCAGCAGAATGGATCAGTTAAGCTGGATAGACTTGAGCCGTTTGATGCTCTTACCCTTACGAAGTAGGGAGGTGGAACTTTCATATTAGAAAATAGTTATTTCACATTAAAATAGCATTTTCTTTCCTCTCCTCTCAAATAATTCCTTCTTCTCTCATTTTGCCTCTCTGGCCTCTCTCTGCCTCAACCCCCTTCTTCGCATGTTCTTGCCCTTCCTTTCTAAAGCACGTTGCTCTTAAATGTAAAGGGAAAGAAAAATCATTAATCACGCGGAGGGCCCGGTGCTGGAAGCTGAAGGAGGTCTGTTTAGCATCAGCCGATTTTTCATTTCCTTTCAGTGGGGACAGTGGACTGCCCTGTGTCCCTGGGGCCAGCCACCATGAATGCAGGTATTGAGTGCCCAAGAGGAGACAATGAGGGCCGACTGCTGGAGATACAACAGCATTTAAATGAATCTAGTACCTGCGCTGCCGTCCTTCAGCCGCTCCTTTCCTCTCCCTGCGAAAAGATCCAGATTTCACAGGGCAGACATCGCTCGGGGTTAATTCTGCTGCACGGGCTACACCTCCTGCCCTTGCCCTTTATTCCCCTCAGCTGAAACTTGCCTTCCTGGATTCAAAAAATCAAATTCTACAGTTTTCAAAATCCCCTCTGCTATTGGGGAGGATTCAGTGCTAAATTAAGACTGCCTAATCCACTCACAGGCTCTCTTTCAAGTTTTATTATTTGCTGCTAGTTTACATAACTATATAATTCAGGGAGCACAGCATCACACCTCCAGATGTGTACACGCCTCACTCAGACCCCCCCACACCCCGACGCTGCAGCGCCACAACCCAGCACCCCCCCAACCCCTCTGGTAACCGGCATGTTTTCCAAGAACCTACGTTTTAGAATTGGCCAGTTCATTTTCTTTGGTTATTTATATTCTGCAAATGAATTAGGCCAGCCAGCCACTGTGTTTTGCTTTCTGGCTTATTCTATTTAGCATAATCACCTCAAGATCCATCCAGTTCGTGCCAAAAGATACTGTTCGTCTTTTTAAATGACTAAGTAGTATTCCATTGAATAAACACTCCGTAATTGTCTCATCCACTACCCATGGGCATTTAGTTTGTTTGTGTGATTGGCTATGGTGACTGAAGCTGCTACAAACATAAGAGTACAAAAATATTTTGGGATTAAGGTCTTACTATTCTTTGGGTAAATACCTAGCAGGGGTATTGCTGGACTAGGGTATTTCCATTTTTACCATTTTGGAGGAATTTCCATGTTTCCCTTAGAGGCTGCATCAAATTACATTCCCACTGACAGAGAATGAGTCTTCCTTTCCCTCCACAACCTCGCCAATATTTATTGTTTCCAATCTTTTAGATAGAGGCCATTCTCACAGGGGTGTGGTGATATCTCATTGTGGTTTTGCTTGCATTTCCTTTACAGTGATGTTGAGCATTTTTTCATATGCCTGTAGATCATGCAGATGTCCTCTTTGGAGAAGCGTCTCTTTAAGTCTTTTGCTCATTTTATGGGGTTCTTGTTCTGTTGGCGATGAACTGTATGGGTTCTGATTTTCCCTCCCTCTACCACTGGTAATAGCCATTCTACTTTGTTTTCCCATTAATTTGACCACTATACATTCACACATATTTGGAATCACAAGATACTTTTCCTTTTGTAACTGGTTTATTCACTAGCATATTGTTTTCAAGGTTCATCCATGTTGCTGACGGAACGTTTTTCCTTTTAAGGACTGAATAATATTCCATGGTGTATGTATTTCATTTGTGTATCCATTCACTGGAAGATCAACATTTTCCCTGGCTTCTGCCTCTTAGCCACTATAGATAATGATGCTATGAACATGGCTTCACAAATACCAATCTGAGACTCTGCTTTCAATGATTTTGGATTACTAGGTCACATGGTAGTTTTATATTCAACTTATTTTTAGAAACTGTCATACCGTTTTCCATAGAGTCTTAAGTTTAGGTCTGAATACATTTTGAGTTAATTTTTGATGTAGTCTTACTTAAATGTCCAATTGTTTTCTTTTGTACGTAGCATCCAACTGGCCCAGCACTACCTATCTAGAGACTGTTGTTTCAGCATGGAGAGATTTTGGTACTCTTGTCAAACATTACTTGATTATTTAACTTGATTTGATTCTGTGTTCTTTGTTCTTCTCCACTGATCTGTCTTTATGCCACTACCACACTGTTTTGATTAATGTAGTGATTTTATAACTAAGTTTTAAGGTTAGGAAGTATGAGACTCGTTTTTCATTTTTGCTTTATTTGTTCTTTTTTAAGATTGCTTTGAATGTTCAGGGTTCCCTTGACATTCCTGAATTTTAGAATGGATTTTTCTATTTGTGCAAAAAAGAAATGTTGTTAAAATTTTGCTTGGTATTGGATTGAATCTGTAGGTACATTTGTGAAATACTGACATCTTAACAATATTGTCTTTCTATCCATGAATACGATGTTTCTCCCCTACCCAGAGAATCACTGTTTCCACATATTCTCTGCCATGTAAGCAACTTTTCATAGAGGTTTACTTAATATTAACAATTAAGTTTTTACCATTTCTCCAAATAACATATTTTGTGCTGTCAAATTCTTCTTAGTTTTTTCTAAATTATTTTTACTGAGATAACATTGGTTTACAACACCACATGTCTTTAAAAAAAAAAAAAATCCCCAAAACTCTCAAAGACTGATTGCCCATTATCCTCACAGAAAGTTTTTCAAGCAATGAAATTCCCACTCCAGGAGAGCAATTTATAACCATTTACATTGCTGGCAAGGTATCCCTGGGATCATGTGTGTGTTCATATGTTTCAAAAGAAAATATCTCTTTAACATTTTTAGAAGAATGTTAAACTACCTTTTTAAATGTTTGACCCTCAGGGAAAATCTGGGTATGTTATTACTATCCAAATCAAATCCTTTTGTGGTTCATAGAACAAAGGAGAGAGAGGGAAAACAGAACAAAAAGAAAGCAGGTCATCATAGTATTTTCAGTAACATATGCTATGTCAAGGTCTGCAAAAAAATGAAGGGCGATTAGATTATCAGAGTTAGGTTGTCAAAACTATATGAGAATTTAGAAAGCATTAAATTTAATTCCTGTATTTTACAAATAAAGAAACTGAAGTCCAGAGAGGTGAGATTATTTCCCGAGATACACAGCAAGGGCACAGAGTTGGTATCACACTCTTCATCTCCCACCACCAAAGACAGAGCTGATCATATGCAGATGATGTGTATGCAGAAGGCTTGATTTGGGGGGTCTTGACTTGGAGTATTTGTATAATATTTTGATTCCTCATCTTTAAGGGGGAATGTAATAATATCTACCTTGTGAGCTTACTGTAAAGATTAAATGAAATAGTGCATTTTAATGACTTAGTACAATATCTGGGACAGAGGTGATATTCATAAAACATTAGGCTTAGTATCCATTCAAATGTTTTGTATTTACTTTCTCTGCATTTCAGAAATTAACTCCATTTCCAGTACCTTTGATCTAATTCTTACACTCATGAGGCAAAACAAAACCATCCAATATCACTCTCTTATATCCATGTTCTGGCCTTCCCATATTTTCATGTTCCAGAAGCACTTACTCTTCATTAGATGACATCCCACTGAAAAGCTACCACATCACTCCATCTTAGGAAAAAATCAAACAATTATAACAGAGTCTTTGGGGCCTAAATTACGAAAGCAGGCCCTGTAGAGTGTTCATTGTCCAAATCATCTCTAACATAGAAGTGGACCAGCAGGGAAAGGAGATAGTAATTATGTAGAACTTTGCTCTCCAGCATGGTAGCCACTATACACGTGACTAAGTTAAAGTTAAATAATATAAAAACTAAATTCCTCAGTCACACAAGTCATATTTCAAGTGCTCCATAGCTACATGTGGGTAATGGATTTATATCAAACAGTGCTCCTATAAAATAATTCTATCAATGCAGAAAGTTTTGTTGGACAGTGCAGGTATAGAAAATACTGCTTAAGAAAATGAATGGATAGAGGAAATGTGACAATCAAACATAGCCTCTGGATGAGGGTCATCGTGATAAGCACAGACCAAATCTTAAGGAATTAGAAAAGTGAGCTTGGAGATGCAAAATGACTAAGACTAAACCCATGTGAAAGAAAAAACTGATACCTTAAAATCCAATATAGTAAGTAACAAAAGGAATTAGTTTATCAACAGAAAATGGCCTAGGCCTTCCTGTGGCACAACCATTAGGTGCTGCGCTGTGGAGCTGTTGGCATTAGCAACGAGAGTTCGATATCTGGCCAGGGAGATTCACACATGGCACAGCAGACCTCTCCTGCCTCGCTTGCTGCTCCCCTCAGCAGTGTGTTTCCATCGATCTGCCTGTTCTGCTCCCCACTCTGTCTCTGGTGAACCCTCTCGCCGCCCCACACCTCTGGTCTGTACCCCAGCTTGTATGCACAAAATAAATCTTTAAAAAAAAAAATCTTAAATAGTCTCAAAACACTAAAAGAAGGCATGAAGAAGGAAGTCAAGCAAATGATGTATGGGCAAAATGGAAGTATACATAAAGAGTTATAAAACCTAAAAATGAACTGTAGAATATACAAAAACTGAAGTGAAACAAATCACTAGAGAGATTCAAAAGTAGATGTGAACAAGCCGAATAATCTGTGAACTTAAAGTTAGAATAATTAAAATGATCAAGTCTGAGGGGAGAAAGAAGATAGAAGAAAAACGAACAGAGCCTAAGGAACTTGTGAATTCCATCAAATGAATCAACACACAAACTGTGAGAGTCCCAGAAGGAGAAAAGAGACAGAGATTATTTGAAAACAATCAGCAAAAACCTTCCCAAGTTTGATGAAAGATATGAATATAAACATCCAAGAATACTGAACCTCAAAAGTGAGAACAAATTAAGATAGTCTCAGATTTGAAAAAAAAAAGGATGAGAGAGTTGATTATTAGTTAACTAGACGTTGCCCTGCAAATAATGCTTTACAGAATTCAAGTTAGCATTAGTCAAAATAAAAGGGCACTGCCAGCCACTCAAAATAATCTGAAGAAATTATGATCTCAGTAAAGGTAAATACATAGGTAATTATAAAAGTGAATATTATTGTGAAAATGGTTTGCCTCTCTACATTGTTTTCCACATGATTTAAGAGACAAAAAAATTCTGGTCTTAAAGCTAGTATTACTGTAACTTTGGCTTATAACTCCACATTTTACATTCCACATGATTTATGAGACAGGTTTTATATGAAAAAATGCATTAGCATATTTTTGACATACAATGTATAAAAATGTAGTTCTGTGACATCAATAACTGGATGGGGTAAGAACAGAGTTGAAGCAGAAATTTCATATTATCGTTAAGCTATTGTAAATTCAAATTAAAGTGCTATAACTTTAGAAATATTAAGTATAATCCCATGGTAACCACAAAGGAAACAGCTATAGAAAATACACAAAGAGAAATGAGAAGGTAATTAAAATGTTTCACTACGGGAAAAAAATAAAATAAACACAAGACAGAAATGCAGGAAATGAGGAACAAAACAACTGTAAGTCAAATGTAAAACAAATAGCAAAATAGTAGAAGTCCACCTTCATCAATCATTACTTTAAATATAACTAGAAAAAAATCAGCCTATCAAATGACAGAGATTGGAAGAATGGATTTTTAAAAATGATCCAAACACATTTTGTCTCTAAGAAACTCACTTTAGATTAAAAGACACAACTGGGTTGATGTAAAGGATAGAAAATCATATTCCATGGAAATATTAACCAAAAGAGAATAAGAGCAGTTACATTAATATCAGACAAAACAGATTTTATCAAAAAGTTTACAAGGGATATAGAAAAATAAAAGCAAGAAGATATAATAATGATTTACAGACCTAATGACAGACCCTCAGAATATATGATGCCAAAATTAATGTAACTGAAGACACAGCAGGCCTCTCCTGTCTCGCCCGCTGCTCCCCTCAGCAGTGTATTTCAGTGGATCCACCTGCTCTGCTCCCCACTCTGTCTCTGGTGAATCCTCTCCCCCTACCTTCGCCTCCCCCCCCCCACACCCATGGCCTGTACCCCTGCTCTTGTATGCATAAATCGAGTCAGGACACATACAGACAGATGTGACATGTGGTCATCTTTCAATTTGGTTTGAGATGTCTAAGTACAAATCATCTCATTTTCTAAAATTAAATATAAAACAGAGTCAAGCACCCGGATGATCTTATTTTAAATTCAGTCATAGAAACAAGAAAATAAATCATTGTAGCTCTTTGAATAACTGGGTATGTGTGGTATTGAGACTGACATTTCTTCTTCCAGTTCTGGCTAATTTTTATGCATTTTATTGCAGATTCAAATCTGCAAGAGAAAAAATATTGGTTTTCTTTTTTTAATCTGCTTTTTATTTTGATCAACTTCTCAAACACCTGGAGGACTAAAGTGGACCACCCAGAGGCGCGCGATCGGAAACCTACCCGCAGCTCAGCGTAAGATGATCAATGATTGACACTCTCGTCACTTATTATTCCATTTCTGGCATTAACCTGACTGTGACATTAAGCAGCTCACTTACCTTGCCTGTACCGCTCTTTTCTTGCTGGAGGAATTATAAGACTCAAAAGAAACCATCTATTTTAAAACGTTATGAGTTTGAAAAATATAAAATGTAATGAAAGTATAAGGCATCATTACAAACAAACGTTTCTAAAGTGGCGTCTAACAAATTAAACAAAATCTTATGGGTCCTCGCGACCACCCACATTGTCCATCTGCAAACAAAAAGAAGTTCTTTGTTTTGTTGTATTTTATTTTGTTGCAGCATTCTTTGGCAAAAGAGGCAACTTGTCTAGCTGTTAGAATCATAATAGAAGCCACAATAGCAACAGTCACCTCCATCTAACAAGCAACTATCCATATCTATAAAATATTTCACACCTCCAGGGACCGATAATTAAATTCTTACATTAAAAATCCATGTGGTTGGCTCTCCCCAGCTTAACCTCAGATTGTGTGCTAAGCACATGGAACAGCAAATCTGAGTATTTATGTAAATAATTTGGTCAAACAGAACTTTAGGAACAAATGCCACCATTTCCCATGTAAGAAGACCTAGGGGTTATCACAGTATTGCAGTCTGCCTATGAATTTTTGGATATTGTGTTATAGCATATTCCCCCATTCTCAGCCTCCCCAAAATATCTGAAATAACTAAAGTAGCAGGTTTCTTAGGTTCTTTGGATTTCAAATAATGGAAACCCAAACTGAACCCCCCCAAAAAGCAATTCATTGATTTAATTGTGAAGTCCAGGACTCATTCTGGCATTGACCTATTCCTGTGAAATACTTTCCCATAATTCATTTCAAGCTACCGAGGTGACATTACTGATGGAGAATTGGGAAGATATACAATTGACTTTTGAGAACAGTTCAATTCAAAGCTTTACAGTTAAGTAAAACATGGTTTCTCTCCTGACACAGGGAATGAGAAGGGGAGAAGGGAGCACTTAACATTTATTACAACAAGCATTAAAAACTTACCACATGCCAGACTCTCAATTTCATTCCCTATGTTATGAGAGTGCAGACCCTGACTCTGGACTGTGGAGTTTGAACAATGCTACAATTTCTTTAGGGTTTGACTTTGAGCAAGTTACTTCACCTCTCTGCCTCAGTTCCCTAACCTATAGAAAGAGGACAGTAGTAACATCCACCTTATAAATTTCATTTGGGAATGCAGTGAATTGTTACATGGAAGGCATTGAGAACAATTTCTCACTCCTAAGTACTTATCAAGGATTTGCTGTCACTTTCTAATTCCAACAAAAGTCCTGTAATTGATGTTTATTATTAATACCAGTGGAGAAACTGAGAGGCTAAGTGGCTTGCCTAAAGACAAATGTGCTATAATTACAGTTAAAGCATAATACATGATTATAAATATATTACACAATAATTAAAATGTTATTGCACCTGAGTCTGTATAATGCCAAGTCTCACACTAGCTATGCCTTCCACACTAGTAACAACTGCACTGCAGATCACGCCCATTCTGAACCCCAAGTTTTCATTTAATGTACTCTCATAACAGCACAATGATTTCCTATGTTATAGATAAGGATATTGAGGATCAATGGGGTTAAATAATTTTTAAGATCATACAGCTAACTGGGACTTGACATGAGTCTGACAGATTCTTAAAGTGTCTTCTTTTTTTTTAATTTTAAATAATTTATATATATATATATATGTTTTACAATGTTTGCTTTCTTTTCCCAGGTGTAGACCCCATAGAATCCCTACCACCAATTCACCCTGCACCATCACCATAGTCCTTCGTGCTCTTCCCACCCTCGTTTTGATCCCTCCCCCCTCCCTCCCCTGCGGAATGTATTCTTAATAACTCAAAGGATCGACAACTAATTTTACCATTATCTGGAGGGGTGTTTTTCTATTCTATCTGAGATGTGATGCGAAGCATAGGTAATGTGGGAAGAGCCTAAGTAAAGATAGGAATACAATACATGGCAGCAACACAATAAAGAGAGGGTTCTTTTGTTTGGTTGGTTTGGTTTTATTAGTTTTCATATCGCAGGGTTGACAGTACTTCACAGAGCCAGTAGCATTTTAACTGAACCTTGTTAGATAAATTTTAAGAGGCTGGTGCTGGGGGGCTGCATTTCTTGAATGAGAAATTATCTGAACAAAAGCATAAAGACTTGAGAATTTATATAGTTGGGGAACAGCAAGCTGACGAGAGGAAAATTACAGAATGGCCTCTGAAGATGGAAGATCAGTCTTGATCCTAAAGGGATAGTCTGAGCATCCCACTAAAGAATCTGGGCTTAGTTCTTGTGAAATAGGAAGCCCCTTAAGGTTCTGAAAAGTGGGATTACATGACATCACTTGCTTCGGGAAAGCAAGGCTTGTAACAATGTGTAGGATAAACCGGTGCTGGAGTCTGGAGCCAAGAAGATGAGTTATATGTTATTGCAATAGTTTATGCAAGAGATTAAAAAAGCCAGAATTAGGGTGGAGTTGAAGAGCAAGGGATGACACTGAGAAATACTTTGAAATATCATTAACAGGCTAATAAAAAAAAATAGTACTTTGTATGCATAAACTTCTGGTGCCCCATCAGTGACACTTTAATTCAACACGTTTATTTGAGTACCTCCAAGAAAATGGGTGTTATCACAGGCACCAACAGAAATATAAAGACATATATGGAATAATTTCCAAATAAATATTTTTTATGTACTTACTATTTACCGTGTCTATTTCAAGCTTTTTATAAGCAGTTCCTAAATTAAGCCTCAAAATAGTCCTTTATAATAATTATTATTAACCCCAATTTAAAAATGGGAACACCAGAAGTCAACAGTGACAAAGTAACTTGCTGAAAGTCAACAGATGGAGGTACAAACCCATACTGTATTCTTTTTTTCTCATTTCTTTTTTGTATTATTATTTATATCTTTTACAATACTGTGTATTCCCCGTAGGTTACTCACCACCCATTCAGTATAGACCAAGACCTTCCTCATAGACAAGAGCTGTCAGCCCACTCAAGATTAAAGTTAGAAAATTTCAAATTCAACTTTAAGGGGAAAAGACTTGTAGGAACACCCACAGAGATGAGAAGAAAACGAAGTTTTATTGATGACATCACCATATGGCAACAGAGAAGATTCCTTGCTTCACTTCCAAGAGGAATATCTAACAGCCAACCAGAGGGAAATTGAACTGAGAGTGTGCTGTGGCTGGGGTGAAATGAAACACCTCTTGAGCATCAGATACCAACACAGACTGAACAGAGGAGAGTTATGCTTCACTGAACAGGAAGTAGGTGGAGGAAAACATTTGGAGACAATAGTCTGGGCTGGGGGTGGGGGTGGGGGGACACAGATGGCCGGCAGCCAGCTCAGCAAGGGAGGGGAGAGCAGCAACTCTGGGAAAGCACAAGCCAGGACAAAATCGCAGGAGCCAGTCCGCATATGTCAATAATCACCCAGAATATAAATGGACTGAATTCACCAATCACAAGATGATTGGCTGGATCAGAAAGCAAAATCCAAATTTCTGTTGCCTCCAGGAAACTCATCTGATCTCAAAATATAAGCACGGAATCAGTGTAAAAGGTTGGCAAACAATTCTAAGTGAGCAAATGGTACCCCAAAAAGGGGAAGAACAACCATGTTTATATCAGATAAACTTTTTCCAGCTAAAAATGGTAAGAAGATACAAAGATGGGCATTCTATAATGATAAGGGATCAATACATCAGGAGGACAAAATACTCACTAATATATATGTGCCAAATGAAGGATCATCGAAATTTAGAAAACAACTACTAACAAACCTAAAACACTGATATTGACAGCAACACAATAGAAGTAAGGGACCTCAACTCAACACATTCTTCAGTGGACAGAGAACAGTAAAGAAAATCAACAAGGAAATAACAGTTTTAAATGAAGAATTAGACTAGATGGCTTAAACAACAACGAAATTCACACTCTTCCCCCAAATGCTTGTGGGATGTCTTCTAGGAAAGACCACATGGTGGTTCTCAAAGCAGGTATCGATAAATTCATGAAGACTGAAATCACATCAAGTATCTTCTTGGATTACAATGGCATGAAACCGGAACCCAAACCAAAAAAAGAGGCCAGGAAAACCCTTAAATATGGGGATCCTAAAGAACATGGTACTGAAGAGCTATTCAGTCAGTGAGGGCATCGAAGTCTGGATGACTTTTTTTTTTTAAGATTTATTTATTTATGCATACAGGCTGGGGTGCAGGCCAGAGGCGTGGGGCGGTGAGAGGGTTCACCAGAGACAGAGTGGGGAGCAGAACAGGCAGATCGACTCAAGTAGACTGCTGAGGGGAGCAGCGGGCGAGGCAGGAGAGGTCTGCTGCACCACGTGGGAAGCTCCCTGGCCCGGGCATCGAACTGGGTACCTGTAGCCACAGCCACCAACAGCTCCACAGGCTGCACTTAACCCATTGCGCCACCAGGGAGGCCCAAGTCTGGATGACTTTTTATCCAGTTTTCCTAGTTCACCAATCCCTGCCCTGAAGTACATTCAAACAACACTGAATAAACATTCATCAGGGCTGAAAGAGGGCCTGAATTAAATGGAAAGCCAGACTACATGATTTACGAGTTTTTTTCAAATACATCCTATTCTTTAATTCTATGATGATCACCTTATAATAAAGCTCACAGCCTTTTGTATTGAATAGAACTTGGTAACCTTGGTGCATCAATCTGCAAAACAGGAATAATTTTACCCATGTAAAATGACTGATGAGCATTAAATAAGATCATACTTCTGAAGGGGTGTGATCCAATACATCTGAATCATATACAGTGTTGTAAACCAATGTTACTTTGAAAATAAATAAATTCATATATGTCAGTTGCTTAGTACAGTATTTGCCATAGAGATAAAATGTCATTCATTCTAATAATGATAATAATAGCAATAAATAAAATTAAAATTCCCTCTATGTGCTATTACTAGAACCTGCTATTTTTCTCTAACGGAAATGTTTAACCCTTTGCACTCGAGCAGCACCGCTACGGCGCCCGGCAGTGTAATGCGTCTACTCAAGTGGCACCGCTAGGGCACCCGAGCGGTTTGGAAGTCAATGTTTATTTCCGATGTGTGATAAGATATTCTTATCGCAATTACTTTCATGGACCAGGCTCGGCCTGCATCCTTAGCCAGTTGTTAGCTTAGATTAGTTAATCTCAGCTTGGCATTGTGATACGTGTCCTGACAAACCCAGGCTGCATCTTGGGGATTGTTTGACTAAATATTACACAAAAACTAATTACAGAGTGTAATATCGAACAGATTTTGTTGTATTCAATGTAAAAATAAATAAATTGGTGAAATTTTATTATTTGTATACGTTTGTTTGAGTATAACATGATTTCAAAGTACCTGTGAAACGCTTCCCTAATATAGCTGAAATTGTCTCGAGTGGCTGGTTCCCACGCGAAAAAAGCCTTGAGTGCAAAGGGTTAATAGTTGAAAAACTGCTTGCATTTCATGCAAAGTACCAGTTCTCCACTTGATAAGTAGGTTTTACCTCAGTACTCGCCTTCCTGTTGGGAGGCAGGTCACTCATTCCTGTTTTGAAGTTGAGAGTCTTAAGCTCTGATACAGAACCAGAAGCACCTAACAATCCTGCCTCCTTCCTTTCTTCAGTGGAACTAACGACCAGTAGTCTCTGGCCACACCTTTCTTGGCTCTTCTCTACTCATCCTGATGAACCATTGAGAGGCACATGTAGGAGGCTCCATCTTACAGAGAAGTGTTCTCTGGTACAAGCAGCATTATCTATAAAACATGTCCACTTGGAGAGGGGTGCAAAGAATGATGTTTTATCTCCCGACAGTAAAGTCAGAATGAGTGTTTCATGAGAGAGGGAATGGTTTCAATCAACTGAAGTTGCATGTGGGAGCCTTCTGGTTCCTCTCTTTCACCTTTTTTTTTTTTTTGCCAGCATCTTAGTGGCAAAAAACAAAAAGGCTGTTTCAGGTCACCGATAGAATTATATTCAGGGCACAGCTCATCCCTGGGGTCAACTTCATAACCTCTAGAATGGTGTGAGTCTCACAGCAAGCACCCAATAAACACATGTTGAGTGACTGATAAAGCTTCAGTGTATATTGGGCAACTTTACACATACACGTACAAATTTACAGGCCTCTAGTATGAGGCATCTGTCTTCAGGCACTTTCTCCATTGAATCCCCTTTCATTTTTTTTTTTCTTTCACTTTCTTGGTTCATTTGTTATGCCCTCTCCCACCTTTACAAATGCACACACTCACACCACTCAAGTTCAAAAACATGAGGTTGTAGAATAGACCAATTTCACTTATACTAATAGCAAAGGGTAGACTGATAGAGTATAATGTTCTACAACAAAATTTAATATCTGACTGCTTGTTTAATTGTTGGGAAAATGTTAATTGTTAGGAAAATGTAAGACTTGAACTGAGTTTAAAAAGTTGTGATACACACACACACAATGGAATACTACTCAGCAATCAAAACAGACAAACTCATGCCATTTGCAGCAACATGCACAGAGATAGAAGGGATTATGCTAAGCAAAATAAGTCAGAAGGAAAACAAGAAATGTGGGATGGCTTCACTTATATGTAGAATATACAGAAACCAAACAAAAAGGTCAAGAAAAAGACAAAACTTGAAAGTTGACCACAGATCTGAGGCATACAGCAAGGGAGCAGGAGGGAGGGGGTCAAAACAGGGGCAAGAAGAACACAAAGTACTATGGTGATGGTTCACAAATGATGTGCTGGTGGGAGAAACACAGGAACTGCACCAGACTTGATGACGGAGAGGATTAGATGAGTGAACTGGAAGATAGAGTAGTGGAAAATACCCCAAAAGAACCAAAAAATAAATAAAGAATTTCAAAAAATGAAGATAAGAGATTTGTGGTGTGGGCTTACAAGGCTTAAATGGCTGCACAAGCTGCCATTTTGGCCATGCAGTTCCGCTTTTTCAGTACAAAGTCCATTTGACTCAGTCAATCAATTCCTAAACTTTAAGAATGCAAGCTACAACCCTACAAAGGTAGTTCTCAAGTTAAACAAGAACAGGTTGCTTTTTCCCTGGGACAATGAGTATTCATTGGAAGGCATGACCAAGAATGCGTGGGGAGCCATCGACTAATACATAACTTTGTGTCCCAGGGACTGATCATCTGAATGCCTTGTTAGTAAGATCAGAACCACAAGTGGGGGTCAGAAGCTTGATTTCAATCTTCAAACACAGGCCATAAAGCTAATGTGGATGCACAGACTCATCTCCCCAAAAAGTCTAGATAATCTAAGCATACATTCACTTCCTTCTAACTTTTTTCTCTTTGTTCTCCTGTCCCGAGTAATTAACTCTGTAAAATCATTCAATCAATTAAAAGGCCAAGTTTTGCTTTCTTGGCAGCATCCTGCCATAACAGCTTGCGCCAAGACACACGTTTCTTTGACAATGTGGTGTTGCCTGATACAACATTATGAAACAACATCAAGAGGACAAAATTTACATCAATAGGATTTCCAGAAGGAAACAATACCCAAGAACTTTCCCAGGAGGAAAAACTATCTCTCCATGTAAGTATGGCCTTATTTTTGGACTTTCAATTTGATTTCACTGGTCTCTATTTTTAGTCCAATGCCATAGTGTTTTGATTACTATAGGTTTATAATATATTTTGAAGTCTACAAGATTGATAAGAGTGATAACTCTGTTCTTGGAGGTATATATGTACTCTCATGTTCATTATAGCACTATTTATAATAATATATGGAAATAACCTAAGTGCCCAATGACAGATGAGTGGATTAAGATGATACACACACAGGAATACTAAGCTACCAAAAAAAGATAAGATAAACTCTTGCCACTTATGACAACATGGATGGAACTAGAGGGGATTGTGCTAAGTGAAATGTCAGAAGGAGAAGGAAAAATACAAGAAGATTTCACTGTTAAGTAGAACATGAAAAAATGAAACACACTCCAGGAATCTGACTATAGAATTGAGACTACTAGAGGGGGAGGGGAAACAAATGGGGGAGCAGGCTCAATGAACTATGGTGGAGAATTCGGGACACTCTGATGTTGACTGTGGTGTGGTTACATACATCTGAAGAGGTGTGAACCTATACCCTAAATCATACACAATGCCTTAAAGCAAGGTTACCTCAATAAAAAGTAATACAATTAAAAAAAAAGAAAGAAAATCCTTGGGTTATACCTACGTAACTACAGACTTAATTTTATTATCAACGTCAGATAAGGCTTGAAGACAAGATGATGGAATGCTTTGAAAATGTCCCCTATGGGATACAGGTCATTAAAACTACAGAATAATAAAGTGCTTACAATTAGAGGGAGTCATAGACATTATGAAAAAAAAACTCATCAATTCACTTAATCTGGCAGTTATCATAGCGCCCATGTGGTCATACAGTTTAATAATTTATTCATATAGCAGATTAATTTTAGGAACATCCTGTGGGAAAATTCAATCTTCATAAAGAGAACACTTGATAACATTTTCCTAGAAATACAGCTCTCTCATGTAGCATTTGGCATTTTGTATGTGCAAAATGCTGTCAAATACTTTTTATCAATTACTTGGAAATTTCTATGATCATATTCATATTTCATAACTGAAGAAATCACAAAACAGAAAGACCCACATAGATCACTTTGTCACACAACAAGTTAGAGAGATATTCATTTGCGCCCAGAGACTGCACTGAGATAGCAGAATTGAGGACTCAGAACTAAATAATGTATGCTTCAGGATACACATATGTGATCTACTGAAATTAACTTGAAGTTTTAATGCCCAAATGATTCATTTAACAAAGGTAAGGGGTCAACTAGAAGAAATATGTCTTTTGACTACGTCACCAAGTTGACTCTGTAATCATCTCCAACATTTTTTTTTAATCCAAACTGTGTCCCTTGCTTTTTTGATTGCTACATGCCATATAGTTTACCCTCTTGAACCAGTTTTTCTGGCAACATCCCACACAAAATAAAAAATGATTTTCTTCTCAACAAAATTTACCCATTTCCGATCTCATCTCTCAGTAATCTGGTAACTAATTTTTGCACTCATCTTTGGTAAACAAACTTGGGGTTTGGGTTTTTTATTTTTTGGATTTATGGGGTTTAGTATGTCAGTCTCATCTAGGAACATAACCATCCCCACATCTATAAAACAATAAGATATTTTATGATGAGAGGTTTGACAAACTCTCCCCTTTACCTATGACTGACCAAATCCAGTATCCTTCCTCCACGTCTTTCCTGAGCTGTACTTTTCCTACTTTATCATCTGTAAAATTAATTTTCTCAACCATCTATTTCAAAAATTAGAATTCCCTCTATGTGCTATTACTAGAAGCTGCTATTTTTCCCTAAGGGAAATGTTTAATAGTTGAAAAACTGCTTGTCATAACTGTTTTCGTTCTGGTAACTCATTTGTATGACATATTGGCAGCAGTGCCCAGCAATGGGTGCTCACCTTTCACGAGGCAACGGTGTTTAATTCCAGGATGCGAGGTTGTTCTCCTGCTACACACACAACTCCATGATTGCATGTTCCCCATAAAACCTGGAATGTAAACAGTTAGAAATCTATAACTTTAGGCTCAAAGACAGATACACTTGAAAAATACTTCTTGGCATTCTTGGAAAGGCAGCACCTTGTAAGTCATTAAAATCCAGGTATGGGGCCTCCCTGGTGGCGCAATGGGTTAAGCGCAGCACTATGAAGCTATCCAGAGCCACTGCAGCACCAGTTCAATCCCTGCTCAGGGAGATTCCCACAGGACACAGCAGACCTCTCCTGTCTCCCTGCTGCTCCCCTCAGCAGTGTATTTCAGTCGATCTGCCTGTTCTGCTCCCCACTCTGTCTCTGGTGAATCCTCTTACCACCCCCACACCTCTGGCCTACACCGCAGATTGTATGCATAATAAATCTTTTTTAAAAATCCAAGCATGCATTATTTGATTGCTTACCCACGGGCCAGTAACCAAGGTAATACAAGATGAAGGACGTTAACCTGGGAAGGGCTCAGGCTGTGTCAGACATGGAGCAGTACCTACAGAGACCCCTCCAGGGAAAGCTTTGAGCAGAGACACTGAGCCTAACAGAAGAAGCTGGTGATGGTCCGCCATCTTGCAACATTACTGCTGGAAGGAGATATTGCTGAATCGCCTAATGCAGCGGTCCCGAAGGCTGATGTTATCGTTTCTACCTTTACACCCAATGCTTTTTTGCTCACTTGCTCAACAGTTCCAGGGAGTTTGGGGGACAAGGAGAGCATCCTAAGAGTTTCAAGGGGGTCAAGCCTTAGCCCAAAGAAAGTTAAATGATGACTATTTTAAAAAAGTAAAGTGGTACTACATTAAGTCTTAATACCAAGAGGATAAATAAGGTGTGAAAGGTGACCCTGGTACAGTTGACTGCAGACTTCCTCACTCTATCAATTAGCTATTCACTGAGTAAACACTAGCAGCAGCTATTGTGCCAGCAATGAAGGTGATGTGGGACCCAGTTCTTGGATCCCTTGGAGAATGAATTCCACAAACCAGCACATGGCAAGTCTATTAGGAAAAAGGCACTGCATAGACTCAGGGAAGCAAAGGCCACATTTTCTAAAGGACAGGGGTGGCCTTCTATATTGTTCTTAGGTGGAATTTCTCAGGAGTTCAGTTGGTTTGCTGTAAAGATTGTTAGTCCTCTCTGTCCACCCCACCCCTGACCTGTGGTTCTTGGCCTTGTGAAATTTGCATAGCTGGTTGTAATGACTGTTAATCATCTCTGCCTCAGGCTCCTCCAGAAGGTAGCAGTCTGGGCAACAGGGGTCAAGGTGTTTGGTTTTCCCAGCAGGCTGTTCTCTCCAGCAACTAGTAGGTTTGTCTCCGATGTCCTATCAACCTCAGAGGGACTCAGAGAATTTTATTATGATGTCACATAATTAATATTTCAAGTGCCCAGGAATGCAGTTGAAGCCGGTTACTGGTTAATCACGAGAATGGGGCATAGGGAGTGTAATTCAGGGGTCAGAGTTTAATTGTTTCTTCCTAAATTTTTAGTCTAAGGGAGTTTCTATTGCAAAATGGAGGGAATCCTACCACAAAGAGAATCCAAGGAAAAGTAAAACATGGGGAGAGCAGAGCACGAGATGTTTTCAGGAAGTAGAGCAAACCGACCCAAAGGGTTCTCTGTGGTGACGAGAATTTCAGGACGTCAACTGAGTAGTGAGAGAGCTATCCGGTGGCTGTAGCAACGCTATAGCCGTCCAAAGGGCAGCGCCCAGTGGAGGCAGATTCCTGAGAGTTCTTCACTTGCACCCGCAATCCCAAGATGACTCAGGCTCACGGAACAACAATGGGGTTTATTTAACATCGGGGCAAAAAAGAGTTCTTAAGGCCATAGCTGGCCAGCTACTCACCCCAGAGAGTGTCCACAGCATCCAAAGTCCTAAACAGAAGGCCGCCCATCCAAGATGGCGCCGTCTGCCCACAAGGGCCTGCAGCTGTGGCAGACGGCAGGCAGCGCGCCAGGATCCGACTCTCCACACCTGGAGGCGCCCACAGGCGGGGCGCTGAGATGCCGCCACAGCAGCCCCCGCGCCAACGTAGAGGTTGGGGTGGATAGCACGGGACGCTGCCCCAGACGGCGCGGGGGCAGCAGCACTGGGAAGCAAGGCCGCCAGATGATTGACAGCGCTAGAGGTGACCCCGACACAGGGCACCGGGCAGCACCGGGCAGCAGTATGATCGCCCGGCCACCAGAGTTGCAGCTCTCTGTGAGTCTCCGGCCCAGCCCAACGACAAACATCTTGCAACATCTGCCCGGGGCCTGTGCTCCCTCCAGCCGTGTCAGGGGCAGCCACCGGTGGGTGCAGCCAGCCCAGCCTCAGGGAGCTCTTTGGCTCCTCTGAGAAGCTTTTCCGCTTCTCTGCTTCCTTCAGAGCCGGCTGCTGGCCATGTCTGAGGACATCCTCAGGCCTGGCGAGCAAGTGTGCAGGCCCGGCGAGTGAGTCCAGACAGTCCTTGCGAGCAAGTCAGGGCGAGTCCAGAGCGCCCCAAGCACGTCCAAGCGAGTCCCACTGGGCAAGTCTGAGTGTGCAGGAGCCCAGTCCCAGTCCGGGAAGACCCCAGGCTGGCCTCCGCCCTGCCGGCTCGTTCTGGGCCCATCCACCAGGCTGATTGGCCCAATCAGCTCACAGCTCGCAGCTGGTCCATTTCATGCTCCAGGCACCAAATCCCCAGCGCTGGCCACTGCCTGGAGCTGGTGGAGCCGAAAGCTGGAGCTGGCCCCGTGGGGCCTCAGGGGCAGCTGCCCAGGGGTGACGGGGTATGGAACCACTGTGTCTGCCATCACTGGCCTCTACCTGAGCCCCAGTGAAGCCACGGGGGGCGGGCAGTGAAATGCTCATCGTCTGCTGCTGCTTGCCCTGCCCAAAGGCAGCACTGCCCTGGGGCTGAGCGCCTGAGCCCCTAGGGGCGGGTCTCAGGTTTCAGTTTCATGACTGACTCCTCAGGCCTCTACCTGGGTCATTGTTCATAAAATAGTGGCCAAGGGCCCCTTGCTTTGGGATTTTCTTATGTAAATGAGCCTACTGTGATGATGTTATTTCCCCCAAGTGTCCTGGCTCTGTATGTTGGTTTAACTAGAAAGATTGTGTAGCCCTTAACTAATAGCTCCAAATAGCTGAGGATTTGTCCTCATGGTAGAAGTTTGCTTTGTAAATCTTTGCCTTCTAAATAACAGTAGGGCTACAGTTTCTAAGAGCCAAATTCCCATTCTTACGCTCTTTAACTTGGGCAAGATACAAAGCTTCCGTTTCATCATCTGAAAAAATAATAACAATCCCTACCTTGCTGGAATGCTGTAAGAATAGAAAGAAAAAATTTGCAAGTAAAATGCCCAGCATCATGATGGATGTTTTCCTTTGATAATTCTGTGTATTAATCTTTAATGTTATTTTTGCTAACACAAAATATTTTGTCTTCTACCACTAGGAATTGGAGTTAGAAAGACAAGAATTTTTTTCTTGAATGCCAGAGGACATCTTATGTGAATTTTATTCTATGGGAAATGAATAAGAGGGTGATTGGAGCTTTGGGAAACATGTCGTAATTGGGGGAATTTACCCTGCCAGCAAGGGGCTGCGTGTGTTATACGTGCTGGATGGAATGAGAATTTGGAGGCTAGAGGAGAAGAGATGGAATGGGAAATAATGGTCGCAGGTGATGCGTGAGGCGATAGGGTCCCCAAAGGAAATGGTAGCAGAGGTGAGAAGGAAGTTATAGACTCGAGGAACATTGTGCAAGAGGTAATATGAAATGTAAGTGAAGTGTGTTCTATAGACAGCTAGAAGCACAGAGTCCAGGAGAGAGTTGAGGCTGGGATGGGCTGCTTTCTGAGTAATGGTCAGGAACAGGTTGACAGATGACGTCTCTGCAAGCAGAAGGTCAAGATGAGAAGCTCTGCTGACATCTGAATCTTGGGACTATGCCATCTTGGGCTTTGGAAGAATAGCACTGCCTTATTCTCTTACTGAGATCATATGCTATCACACTATTATTGGTGAGGCATTAATCAGTGCTTTTCATTCATGAATTCATTCGTTCATTTATGGGAATTCAGTACATCACTTTCTAAGGCTCAGTAACTACATGAAATGAATGGAAATCCAGGATGCCATCAAATCCTCCAGAAGAGCTTGCCTGATGCCCTTCCTTCTTTTGGGTGAGAATTGCATGGAGATTTGTCTGCGGTCACTGGGGCCCATAAGCACCTTGGCCAGGCATAGTCAGGCTGTAGTGTTTGAGAAATTTGATGGGCCTTTTGAAGGCACTTTCATTCCACGTTGACCCAAGCATTTTGCCTCCACTCCATTTTGCATAACCAACAACCAGTGCTCAGCATGACCTTGGAAGCACAAACTCCGCCCCCACCCCACCCTACTCACTTTGACAGGCCATCTTTCTAGTGGATGGGGCTTTGTGCTGTAAAATTCCAAATTTCAGCTTGTAATTAGCATAAAATTACCAATCAAACCTTGCTAGTTAGCGAACTTTTTTTAACAAAGCAAAACCCTGTAGCTAATTGCTCTTAAGTGCCTACCTACTGAGGCAAAGACCACTATGTACTTACCCTTTCCCACCTCCCAGACCTATCCGCACCCTTGCTCCACCATCTCCATGGCAACCTCTAAAACAAGCCATTACAATTCTGACATGGCACCAGGCTGACACCTCGGGTTGGGATTTAATTTTGAGTTATGACTGTGTTAGGAAAACATATGATGTGGCCGTTTGCTTACAGAAAGGGAGGGGGGAATCATAAAACCCTCTTTTTTTATGAGCTGTCGCTTGATTCGTTCCTGGAGCCCCAAGTAGCAAGCTTCTAAATCAATGTGTGCAGCTGTTTTAGCTTCTTGGAGCCCAGCAGGTGTATTGCTCAACTCGGCTGCCATCTCCCGCCATTCACATAACAAATAATAATGTCTTATACACACCAGCCATCCATCAGAGTTACTGCTGGTCCCTGAGAGGCTTCCTTCCTTCTTCCCTGCAACCCCTGTCCTCCTCCTTTCTTTTCTTTTCTTTTCTATTTAGCAGTAGATATACTTCATCCATGGATTTTTTGGCTACACTTTCTGGATGCTTTTAATTCAATAACCTTCGACTCTTTTGGAGAGAAGAGAGAAGAAGGAAGAGAAAATTCACCCCACTGTTTGTGTTTTACAAAAATAAAACAATGGAAGTATTGTGTCCAGTGAAATCAATTAGTCTTCCTAAGCAGTAAAGGTCCACATCTGGTGTGACTTAAGTTAATGTAAGGGAAAGGGCTGCAGAGGCCCAGAGGCCTTGCGTTCTCATTTCAACAGGTGACAGAGAAGGCATAAAAGGCTAATAATATACTGCAAGTACAGAGATGGTGTGATAAATACTCGGGTCTTGCTTAGGAGGCAAAAATCCTTGCTGGCTCATGACAGCTAAATAAATGTTCCTTCGTAAGGCTGACCATTGGCTTCAGGGAAGGGCTAGATGCCAACTGGGGAGTATCCCAAAGGGTCAGCCAGCCCATTTCCCAGGGAAATGCAGATAAGAGCTGGGACTCCTGAGAGTTAGTGGTGGGAAAGGTGAAGACAGACTTGACAACTTGTGGATTCTCCGACCATGTGGGTTAATTGAGAGAGGGTTGTGACAGTGCCAGGCAGGAAGATGACTGCACCGTGGGGCTGCTGTGTGATTTAAATGTATGACTCCAACCTTGACCTTCCAGAAGCATTGCTAGACTTAGCCAGTAAAAATGCAGGATACCAGCTAAATTTGAATTTCAACTAGAGAATGAGAAATTTCATAGTATGAATAGGTTCTATGTAATTTTTTGACATACGTCTACTAAAAAGGTTGTTTATTGGGAAATAAAATTTCATTGGTGTCCTATACTTTATCTGGCAATTCTTGCTAGGAATTTGTATTTTTTTTTTTATGTTATACCCTTGCCAGTATTTTCTGTATCATGTTATGGATCAAAAAATAAATATCCATAATGAGAGGATGTCTGTCTTTTCCAAAACCGCTGTTTGTTACATTACCCAGTACCCTTTGAAAAAGGATGCATGGAATAAATCCCTTTTAAATAATATTTTCAAAAATAAATGTCATTCTTATCTGAAGAGCTAGAATATTCCTTCATCATAAATGCCCATTTTGACTTGATTCCTAAAGAGTTTGGAACTTAAATTGCTGCTCTGTTCCAAAAATCATTTTGGCATAGGTCCATTTTTCACAAAATGTGTTCTACAAAACACCATGAAAAAAAAACCATGTAGTGGTATCCCTCTCTTGGAAGTTTATAGTACTTTTTAGCAAATTAAAGGGCCTGGGGAATTGTAAAAAAAAAAAAAAAAAAATCTGTTAGCTTTTCTTCACCCGACGTTTGCTTAATTTGTCTGATTACAGAGCAATGTTTTCAAGTAATAACTCTACACCCAGCAGAACTAATCACCTGAGTAACTTAGTTGACAAACACTGGCTTAAGATTTTCATGTTTATTTTCTCCTCAGTCTTCACAACTTTCACCTTCCATTAAAATATTGCCTATCTTGTTCTACATATATTTTATTGTAAACCACTTCCAGTGTTTCTTCAAAGCTTGGAACAGACAATGTCAGAAACAAATAAGTAGACAAATGCACAGAGCTGGTTGACCTGTATCACAGAACTCATCCACAAGATACTAAAAAAGAAGGGGCCTCCCTGGTGGCGCAAGGTTAAAGTCTCAGCACTATGAAGCTATCACCAGCCACTGCAGCCCAGCACAAGTTCCATCCCCAGCCAGGGAGATTCCCACTTGGCACAGCAAATCCCTCCTGTCTCCCTACTGCTCCTCTCAGCAGTGTACCTCAGTCAATCCGCCTGTTCTGCTCCCCACTCTGTCTCTGGTGGATCCTCTCACCCGCACACCTCTGGCCTACACCCGAATTTGTATGTATAAATAAATAAATGTCTAAAAAAAACGAAACTAAAAAGCGACCTCCGAACCCAGAGCATTCAGAGATTAATGGGTATTAAAGAGAACGCCTCCCTCTCCCCTCTCTACAACACAGCTCACAAATGTGAGGGTGCTATTCCACCCAAACAATTTCGCCTCTCCCAAGGTAGTTCCTCACCGGGGTGGAAGCTCCATAGGGCCCTGCCTCTCCCTGTGTCTACTTTCTCCCAGGTGTTAACTTCCACCCCAGAGGCAGCTGAATTCAGCAGGAACTCCAGGCTTGGGAGTATATTACATATGTAATACTTGAGGACCCTTCAGGGATAAAGGGGGTGGGGATCATGTGAGTTATTATTCTAACAGTCTCAATTATTAACTTAGCCCTCAGGCGAGACCCCCTTGGAACCCACCAATCATTCCAGCACAATATAAATCTATCTGACTAGAGAAATTTCATTCCAAAGGGGAAAGACTCCCTTATTTATACCAAGGCTGATGGCAGGTACCAGAAACCTACAATGACAGGATAGTCCACGAGTATTTTAATTTTTATTATTTTCTTAAACCAGCTTCCAACAGCTGGTCGCCAGTTGCCCCCTAACATGGACACATAAAAGCAAAGTCTCCAGCGCTGTGCCAGCGGGATTAGGGAAGAAACACAGCCCTCATAAATCAAGACTGCACTGTGCTACAGCTTTAGCTCAATGAAGTACATGTGTATGGGATGAAGGCAATGAGCTCGGAGGGGAAAAGAGAGCTTTTCCCCAGAGGATAAGCCAGCACTAGCTTGGATAAAGCTTTTGTCATCTTCTGAGTCTCCTTGCACCAGTCAAGACCACATGCTTCCAAGGGGAAAGTTTCCAAGAGGCTACTCCTGGCTTTTGGAAAGAGGAGCCTGATTCCCATTGTTTGTGCTTCAGAGAGATGATCTCTCAAGAGAGCAGAGCAGAGAAGATCTGAGCATAGTTCACTTCTGAGCTTCAGGTTGGACGTTCACTAGAGATAATGAGGCAGCTTTGGGGCCGGTTTCTAGGAAAGAGAGACAGAAGGCCATAAGGAAGAAACAAAAGGGGAAAGTGGTAGGAAAAAATGAAAAATAGGGCCTCCCTGGTGGTGCAACAAGTTAAGCGCAGCACTATGAAGCTATCCGGAGCCACTGCAGCACGAGTTCGATCCCCGGCACAGCAGATCCCTCCTGCCTCCCCGCTGCTCCCCTCAGCAGTGTACATCTGATCTGCCTGTTCTGCTCCCCATTTTGTCTCTGGTGAAGCCTCTCACCACCCCACACTTCTGGCCTACACCCCAGCTTGCATAAATAAATAAATAAATCTTTAAAAAAATAAATGCATAAATAAATCTTTAAAAGAATGAAAAATATACAAGCATCCATGAGACCGCTGAACTTTCATTCAATGTAGAGAAATGACTCTCCAGGAGACACTCATATGATAGTCAGAGAACTTTAAGGTCTAAATATTAGCTCTGAGAATAAACTTTTAGAGTTCAAGAGATTAGCACAAGGGCACGGGAGTGGGTATGAATAAAGAAAATGTGCTTTTGACACTCAAAGGGCGTAGATGCTAATGCAGGGAAGGAAATACTAGTGAACTCCAACTAGTCCACCATTCAGTTATTCATTCGTGTGAGTTTCAGTTCTATGCCCTGCATTGTGACAGGTGACTGCTCAGGTAGGGTGGGAATCCCAGACCTAAGAAAGATATTGATAACACAATAATGTTAGGGTTCCCTAACACCCCACTTACAACAGTGGACAGATCAACAAGACAATATATAAATAAGGAAACAGCTCTAAATGAGGAGCTACACCAAATATTTCTGAGAGGTCTATGGAACACAACACCAAAAACTGCTGCACACATTTTTTTCTAAGTGTACTTGAAACGTCTTTAAGATTAGACCATATCTTGAGACGGAAGTCAATTGACAATTAAACCACAAAGACTGAAATTATACCCACTACCTTCTCTGACCACAAAGCCATAAAAATAGAAATCAACTACAAAGAAAAACAGGAAAAACTGAATATATAAAGATTAAAGAATATGTTGCTTAATAGTTATTGGATAAAAAAGAAAATTAAAGCAGAAATTAAAAAATAACTATTCAGCTATAAGATGAAATGTTACTATTTAAAGCAAAGTAGAAGAAAGTTGAGGTGGTTGTGTGTAGCAAACTAAAGAATTGAAGCAATTGAACTGATAAAGTAAAATAATTATAAACTACCAGATACTGATAATCAAAGTGAGGTTTTTGAGGTTAAGAGGGAGGTGGGACAGAGAAATGGCCAAAGGGGAAAGGTGGTGGAAGAAAAAAAAATAACAAAGCTAAATAGTATCACCACCTGCAGGTAGGAACACGAGCTGATACCAGGGAAATGACAACCAAAAAGAAACAGATGGAAAAATCACCTGACTCCCCAGGCCCAGGAATAGTTCATGTCTCACCAAATGTACTTCACCAAATAAAAAACATCTGCTCTTTGAAAGACACTGGGAAGAAATAAAATATTTCACAGAATGGGAGAAAACATTTGCAAAACAGGGTTGAATAAGATATACAAAAATCTATCTGACTCAATAATAGGTCATTTAAAACAAAAGATTGGAAAAGATATTTCACTAAAAATCAGATACAGCTGGCAAATAAGCAAAATAAGATGAGCGACATCATTATTTATTAGAAAGATTCATATTAAAATCACAGGAAGATCCCAGTTCCTCCTTTTTGAAAGCTTGTGTGGTGATAGGTCATCTAAAAGGTTCGTTCACTCCTGTTGGAAAAGCAAGAGCAATTCAACCACTTTGGAAAACAATTTTGCAGTTTCTAGTGAGGTTAAATATCATCTACTATGTACCAATCAATGTCCTCATTGTTTACTCAAGAGAAATGTAGAAATGCATCCGTACAAAAATCTGAAAGTGAATGTTTAAAGTAACTTGACTGACAATTGCCCAAAACTGGGGAGAATGTGTCCATTAGCTGGTGCTGGATAAACAAACAGTGGTACATCCACATAATGGATAATGCTATGAAATAAAAGGAAATGAATTACAGATATTTTCAGCAACATAGATTAATCTCAAAAGCATTAGCCTAGAAGAGGTCAGATTCATGTACTGACTATATGTAATAGGATTGTGTATATGTTACATTTTTACAAAGGCAAAACTATAGAGCTAGAAGACAATATTACCAGGGAATGGGGAAGAAAGTAAGGAATTGATTAAGGAAGGATTTTTCTGTGACGGGAAAAATCTCGATCTTGGTATCTTGACAGTCATCGAAGTTCATGTGATTGTATGCCTCGTGAAAATTCACAGAAATATGCACTTAAGTGGTGGATTTTATTATATGTAAATTGCACTTAAATAAACATAAATGTAATCAGTATTATAGTCTCTAAGTTTAATCTTGCTTTGTTTGGTCAAATCCTTTGTTTGATTTCTCTATGTACTATGTCTGGATGAAATTGTATGGGGTTTATTTTGGACAATAGGCAGTAAACGTCATGTACTATAAACAGGTGTTGATCCTTAAAGATGAATGCCTGACACTTTTGCAGTGCTATGATGCAACGTGACATCAATAAAAGATTGAGTGAATGGAGGGCGAGTGAACAAATAAACAGAGGTGTGACCATATAAAAACAGTAACTTGGAGTGGGATCGAGTAGGGGAAATTTATGGAGCAAGATTGGCTATCCGTTGATTATTGTAGGATACCACTGGCAGGGAGAAGCACTAGTCTGCTGTCTACATTTGTATTTTGAAGGGTTTTGTCAATTTGAAAAAATAATTTAGGAACATATATTTAATGAATGATAACAGTAGCCAGAGAAGTACAGAAGTCAATTTATCATAAATAATTAGGAAAAGCACTACCACTGAAAATTATAGGTAGATCTAGGTTTCGAAGTTCTAGAATGAATGGTGAGTTCAAGTATCTTTAGTTTTTTTAATAACTAAAATAATACCATGTGTGCCTGTAGCAATGATGCGTGTGTCATGAACAAAAGTTGGTCACAAAATCAAATTTACACTGAGTTTTTCAGTGTGTATTATTTTTCTCTCCCCAGTACACTTCAATGACTTCTGATTTCATCCAGAGTGAAAACCAAAGTGCCTTCAAGATCCTGTGTGACCGAGGCCCTAGAGAACGCTCTCATTTTATCTACTACTATCTATTAGCCAACGTTACCAGCAATTTTCAAAAGAAAGAATATCCCTGCCTTTTGACCTCTTTCTCAAAGGAAAAGACGTGGTGCAAAGGTAATGCATGACCCGTGTAGCACCAACAGCCCACTCTCCCCGGCGCCACCTTCTTCCTGGGCAGCCACCTTCTGAGCCTGGGTTCTGTGCCCCTGCGGGGAGGGTTTGGTAGGAGGAGCAGGAGGAACGCTATCTTTGAGGATTTATAATCCAGTTTCTGGAGGGAAGATCTTTGTACACATGATAAAAAAAAATAACACATTACAGAAAGTGGTGTGCAGAAGGAGTGTTGAAGATAATGAAGGAATGAGATTTTTCAATGAGATTAAAATCACTGGACATTTGAAAACGGTTTCTCAAAGCGAGTGGGTTTTGGATCCCATAGAAGAATGCACAGAGTGGATAAGTGAGAGGAACATGAGGGAAATGAAGAGTTAAGAGATTGAGAGGTCAATAGGTCTCTGGGTGAGACACAGCTGCTTACTCTGCTTTAAAAACAAAACCACACAACAACAACTAAATTTTATGTTTTGCCTTCCTTTAAATGTTGGTCCGTCCATTTTGTATTATTGCAGGGTTCTCATTCTTGAATAAACAAACATCCACTTACATGAGCTGTTAGGTTATTAACTAGTCTCTCCATGGAGTAGGGACATAGTTGCGTAGCTGCTGTACGATTTATTCACTCGTTATATTATGTGAAACACAATTAAGAACTCCTCCTCGGAGGATTTTGTTTGCTCTGTGTTCTGGAAAGAAAACTAGAGTTCGTGTATTTGTTTATTTTTCAGGTACATTTTTTTAAAATCCCCAGTGCTATTTTTATGAGCTGGAGTCATTAATGAGAGTAAAATCAACACAACTTCGCTATATAAATTCTGTCTAATAGGGCCTTTTCCACCCAGAGAGGAAAGCAAAAAAACAGGAGTTTGGCTTCTTCGATGTCCTGTGAGTTAGGAAATGAGGACTTTATTGACACAGGGAAGGAAAGGAAGTCCCAAGCCTGGCCTCCCTGAGGGAAATTTTTTGGTGCTTCCTGGGGTCTGGCTTCCTGCAGTCTCCAAGTTGTTAACACAAGTGCTGCTGTTGTATCTTCAGGCTGAGAGCAGCCGGGGGAGGGTGCAGGAGATGGCTGGAGGGAGATCAGCACTGAGGGGGTCTTGAGTCTCTCGCGAAGTGTTAATGCAGTCAAGTGCTCACGCGTGTCTTTCCCACCTCATTAGGCTTCTAGTTAAGAAACTCTTGGGGAAGCTGTGACCCACAGACCACCTTCCATCTTTGTGACAAGTGGAATTAAGAGGCTGTTCCACCAGCCACCCAGCTGGGAGCAAGGAGGCTCAACACAGGACCGTGGGAGCACTCAGCCCAGGGGGCCCTCAAGTGGTTGTGGTATATTAGCCAAGGCAGAAAAAATTTGCCTGTCTGAATATACGCTTGTGTAGATGTATATGTATGTGTGTGTGCATGTGCATTGTGTGTGCATGTGTCTATGAATATATGAATATGTGTATGTGTGTGCACGTGCATCGTGTGTACATGTGTGCAAGTGTATATGCATGTGTGTGTATGTATGTGTAGGAGCATTGCGTGTGTGTGGTTGTCTGTATGTGTGTAGGTGTGTCTGTGAGTGCATGTGTGTATGTGTAGTGTGAGCGCATGTGTAGTGTGAGCATGTGTGTATTGTGTGCACAGGTATTTTTGCATGTGCAGGTGAGTGGATCCGTGTGTGCACGCATATGTTGTATGTATGTGTGTATATGCATGTGCATGTGTGTTTTGTGTGTGTATATGTGTATGGGTGTAGATGTGTGTACGCTGTGTGTGCATATGCATGAGTGTGTGTTGTGTGTGCTTGTGTGTATGTGTGTGGGTGTATCTGTGTGTGCATATGTATGGTGTGTGTGTGTATGTGTATGTATAGGTGTAGGTTATGTGCTTGTGCAGGTGTAGATGTGTGTGCATGTGTGTCTGTTTTGATAGTTATTTCTGTACCAATCACTCACCTCAGTAAATAACGTGGCTGCAGACTTGTCCCTCTGAGCTTCTAGGGAAGAGCAGAGGGATGGGAAGAGACTGAGTGGGAAGATATACCCAGGGATCCATCTGATGTGAGTCTCCGGGGTGACGGCAGTAGGGGAAAAGAACACAAATGCATTTAGGTCTGGAGCAGCAAGCATGTTCTTAACTGTAACAAACACTGCTTTCCTCACCGAGTTCCCGTCACACAGAATTCAACAAAACCCCCAGCTCGGAAAACTGCCACAGCTCTGTGATGCCTGACACCTGATAAGTTCCCAACAAGTGTTAGTCTCTCCTCCCTCTCCTGTGCCCCGGTATGCCCACGGATGCCTCCAAAATAAATAAACTTCCTACGTAAGTTCAAATTCATATGACAGATCTATTCGATGTAATAATTGACTTTTAAAAAGCATTTGCCTTTTTTAGCAAACGAATTAACACATTTGAACCATTATGACTATCTGATTTCCACCTAGGCTAGGGACGTAGCAGTTACGTAAAGAGAGGCAGAACCGTAGACATGTCTTCCAAATGTGAGAAAATCTAATTTTGATTAGTTGAATCAGATATTAAATTTCCTTGGAGAGTTAGTTATTTGAAAGGGCCCCAAGGTGAATTCTTTTGGTAAAGCATGAACTCTTTCTGAATAGTGAAAAATTTCTGCAAAACTTGATGACAACTTCTCTTGGCCAGAAAGCAGTGCCTGTCAAGTTTCCCAACAGTGGAGCCCCAGCAAAGCTAAGAGAGCAGCTCAGGGAGGGTGAAGGAAGGAGCAGCTTGTGGGAGGGGCGGGTGTGATTTCTAGCCCTGGCCGGAAGATGGATACGCGGTTCCAAAGGCAAAATCACACATTCCTCGAGTTTTTAGTTTTCAGGTTTTGACATTGTGTTTCCTCATCCATGCATTTTAGAAGTGAAAATGCAGTATCAGTCAATTCTGGGGAGAACATTATGAAGGGAAGCAGGATAATTAATACTTCAAAACCAGAGAGAAGATGAAGGCATAGCTTGGACATGTGGCTTGGAAAGGTGAGAAGAAGGATGGCAGACCCAAGGAGGGGACCACCAGTTGGAACGCAGCAAAGAAAAAGCAGGCTGAACCCCTATGTTCATTGTGGCACTATTCACAATAGCAAAGGTATGGAAGCAACCCAGATGTCCAAAAACAGATGACTGGATCAAGAAGATGTGGTACATATACACAATGGAATACTATTCAGCATGGAAAGAAGATAAACACATGCAATTTGCAGCGACATGGATGGAATTAGAGGGGATCATACTCA
>PVIJ01007133.1:0-85271 GCA_004024925.1 Scalopus aquaticus | reverse complement strand
GTGGGCTCTGGCCTTGGCTCAAAGGGGTTGGGGACAGCATGGTCCCCAGGAACCAACCACACCGTACTCAGGCCCTGGGGGACGTGCTCTCAGCACCATCCAAAATCACAGACTTTGGAATAATCTCTGGCAATGCTGGGAACGTTGCACGGGAATTCAAACTACGGAACATCAGAAACAGAAGGAGAAAAAGAAAAACAAAGGAAACACAGACTAGAAATAGTTCCCTTAGCTCAGTTAATTGAAGTGCCATCTGTTAGGCAGTGTCCCAAGAGTACAAGGGAGAGACCTAGAGTCACATCCAAAGGGTGGAGGCTCAGGGGAAGCCTGCCTGCTGTGTTCTTGGTCCTGCTGTGTCATCGGAGCCTTTTCTCACTGGCGGGAAAAGGCAACTGGGCTGCTGAGATGATTCCCTCAACAATTCACTCATTCGGTTCCTGTTTCCGAGCATCTATGTGTCAGGCACTGCTCTGAAATGGAAGAGCAGACCAAGGGGGAACGCGTCCCGCCTTTCCAGAATTTCTATTAAAAATCTTGGCTCACTAGCACTCTGTCACCACTGCAGAGTCCCTCACCTAGGTGAATTGACTCTTGGCCACATGGTATGAAATCAGACTCAACAAAATCTATCAGTTATCTATCTGCTCTCAGATAATCCTAGATTTAAATTCGGATTCTTTTCTGAGCCACCAATGACCTACTCTTTCTGAACCTTAGCTCTTTCTTGGATCTAAAAAGGAATCCGAGGCGATATTCTAGAAAAATGCTAATGAAAAGAAGGGCGGAACACACTAGGAGCAGTAATGATGCTCATTACTTAATGGTCAATGATCAATTTCCTGAAAAAATAAATCATCAATCTAAAATTCTGTTCACCTAGTGATGTAGCTCCCAAACATAAAAAATAAAATTGCCAGGAGAAAAAAAAAAGAATTTGATGGGTGTAGGTTTTGAATGGAAGATTTTATCACATCTTTCTCAGAAACAACAACAACAAAATGAAGCAGAGAAAAAATAGACATAAAAATTTTGGTCAACATAATTAACAGGTAGGGTCTAATGGTTATACATGCAATCTTTTTTTCTGATAATTACAAAATACATGATGCTTCTCAAGCATGCAACAATCATTTACAAAAAGGAGCAGCTATGCCCCAGGCTACAAAGCAAACCTCCACAAAGAATAATTTGTCAGATTACATTCTCTGACAAAATATAATAAAAGTAGTGCCAATAACAAAAGGGTTTTTTTAAAAAATGCCTGCCTAAAATTTTAAATAAAATGTTTGATATAATTAGTTGTTCACACAAAGAAATTTGAAAAATATTTAGAACTACATGGCAACATACCCACTCAAAAGATTTGATGTCTAGAGGTAAAGGCAACCCAGATGATAAAGTTAGCGCAGTTAATGTAAGCATTAGTAAAGGAGAAAAATTAAAAATTAATGAGCTAGGCCTTTAATTCGTGAAAAGAATAACAGAGCAATAATAGAGAATACTGAATGAAGGAAATAATTAAGCTAACAAAAATTAGTGATGCAGAAAAAAAAAAAGATTATCAACAAACCATGAGTGGATTTTAAAAAAGAAAACTAATAAAATAGATACAACACCAACAAGATTGAGAAGAGCCCAAATAAATCCATATCTAGAATTAAAATGATAATTACATGATTATGGATATAGTAGGGATATTTGTAAATACATATTGCACATATATATACATGTGACAAGTATGTCTGCCTACACCTATGTATATTTACATACATTATTATATCATTTGCTAAACCATTTAACAAGTAATATTAAAAACACAAAACATCATGTACAGACTGGGGTCAACCTTGATAAAAATCAGTGATTCTACAGAAAAGTATCCAATATCAAAAATGACTTAAGGAAAAACAGCCATATTTATCTTGCAATGGTAGCAGTAGATAGAAGTGATCAGCTAACAAACAGACAAAAAAATCTATCAGGCCCAGAGATCTTAACATAAATTTAACCAATATCATCAGTTGTTCCCCATTTTACACAATAACTATCTAAAACAAGTGTTAAGCAGAACAGTGTGAGCAGAAGGGCCACTTAGCCTCACATTTTATGTGGCTTGGGGAATGCTGATATTAAAATTTGTCAAAGATGTAAGAAAGTATAAGGATGTTTTCTTAAAACAACAAACATTACGTGCTACACAGTCAGGTTACAGAAGAAATCACTTCACTGGATGTAGAAAGAATTTCATAAAATAACCCCCAATCATGCTTTTAAACATCCTTAACACACAGGAATAGAAATGTCTTTATGACCAAAAGCTTACTAATCTTTCCTATTTGACTATCTACCAGGAACCACTGCAGACACAGAAAAAATAAGGACATGTGAGGATTCTTCCTTTTCAATTCAGGATGACAAGAATGACATGTTCTGTCATTGTTTTTATTCAACACTGAAAGGTAGTCCATCCCAGCAGTACAATATTACAAGAGAGAACCAAGAAGAGATGTACAGATTTGCAAAATGTCTTGCTACTGGTAAATTATGATTGTTTTCACATGGAATTAAGGAAACCTAGTGGTAAACAATAATAAAATAATGACTCATTCTCTAGATTCAAGATCATTGAAAAACTATTATTTCTATATGTGGAAAAAACAATTAAGAAATGTAATAAAAAGGGGACAATTTGCAATAATAATAGTGGTGATGCTCCTAGAAATTAGATACAATAAAATGGGTGTGGTAGGGACATAGCAAAAACATAAGACTCTACTCGCAATGATAAAGGAAGGCCTAAATAAAGATATATATTATTTCATGAACAGGAAGTCTGAGTTTTATAAATTTTGCAAATTAAACTGAAAATGTGATATAACCCCAATCCCAAATCACAGCAGGGCTTTTCCAAAAATAAGAGAGGTTTATTTTGAAATTCACATGGAAGAGTAAAGACTGGTCAATACACTTTAGTAAGAACAATGAGGGGCTCTGCCCTATTTGATTCCAAGACATTAAAAACTATAATCATTAAAAGCTTTGTGTCACTAGAGCAGGGATCAATAAGCAGACCAATGAGAAGGAGAGAGTTCAGAAACCAACCCCTACCCAGGGTCCTGTTATATGACAGAGGGACTATGAATCAGTGGAAGATATAAACCTTCAGGGACAGAATGAGCCATGCACATGCAAAAATTAAGCCAATTAAATTTCTAAGTCATGCCCTATATGAACCATTCCATGGCTAAAGATCTAAATGTAATAAAGCTTAAGAATTCAGAAGAAAAGACAAAAACATCAATAAGACATTAGGATAGTGAAAGACTTCTTTAATAACTCACAGAAATATAAACTAGAAATGAAAAGATTATATTATAATACTAAAATGAAAATCTCCAAATTAGGAAATGATTCTCTTAAACTAAAACATAAGTCATCAATTGGAAGAGCTTTTCAAATGATAAAGGGTTCCTTTTCTTCCAATTTGATGATTAATATTGATAAGGAATTTCTATCCATTGGTAAGGAAAAGAAAATCCATTAGAAAAATGTGGAACAGATAAAAACCAGGAAACTGACAGAAAAAGAACATTTCATGTAAGAAAGGATATTTAACCTTATTAATAATGCTTGACATGCAAATTGAATCATTGAAGCTCTAATTTTACATCCTACAATAGGTAAAATGCAAATTGTCTGATAAGAAGTATTGTTGAGAATTGGGGAAAATGGTAGTTTGTACATTATTGATGGGAGTGTGATATGCTATAAAATTTTAAAGCATAGAGGACAGTCGTATTTATGACTGCAGATACTATGAACAAAGTCAAATTATAAATATGCAAATTGGAGGGAAACACCAAATTTCAGGTGGTGAGGGACAAAATCAGTGGAGATGGTTCAGCTGTGTCATCTATTTTTTATTTATAAAAGATAAACAATGCAGACCACCAAGCATTTATATTTTTTTCTAATCTGGTGGCACTTACTCGACACTAGAGACAAGGATATAAAGGTAAAACCAAGGGAAAGAGCAGTAATCAAAATTAACATTTCTCAAGTCCAGTACACATGCTGGCATTTGTTGTCCACAGGACACAGAGCCCCTCAGCACAGTCCAAAGAGGGAGAAATGCTTAAAAGATTTGAATAAATGGCCATAAAATTAACCAGAAGGCACAGTCATCTTGGATCTGATGCCCAGGCTGAACTTGGCATCTCATACCCTGTGAATGGCACTAACCAGCGCCCTCCAAGAGACCCTCTCAGAAGTCAGGCTGAACTGCAGCAAGGTTAGTGATAAAACAGCACCTGTGAAAGCCCAGTCACCGCTCTAAACAGTTTCTGCTTTAGAATGGATTTAATTCTTACAACCAGCTCTGTTGGGTCGCTCCCACTTCCTGTATAAGGAAATGAAAGGGGAAGCGGTAAAGAGCTTCCCTCCACTCTACAGCCACAGAGTGGACTTGAAGCGAAGACAGTCTGGCTGTCCATTAGCCACTGTGAGCCAGCTACCACAAAGAGGAGTTTCATGATCCTCAGATCATGTGGCCTGGCTGGCAGCTGGGTGAAGGTCTGACTTTTCCAGCAAACTACATTTTGGAGATAGCTCAACCAGAATGCTTTCCTCTGGCTTACAGCTAGGACTTTTTTTTTGAGAGACCGAGTTATGGATCCTCTCTCCAAGAAAATGAAATTCCCCAAATTTTGAAAATAGGGGTAACCTCAAACAGGAACCCCACATTAAAAGCCCCTGCTTCACAGAAGAGTACATAAACTGTATACTCCACCTAGGACCCATGGACAGGCAGTCACCCCACTATGCATCTTTACTTTGGGAGGGCTGGGATGGATGGCATGGGGCCCACGAGAATGGCAGTAGTGTTCATGGCAGAGACTATTGTTCTACCCAACCATCTCCTAACAGTCTTCTCAGCTCCCCTGTGTGTTCTCTAAATCCTCCCTTCTCTAGCTGGAGGAGGGAAATTTTCAGAACCTAAATCTGAGCTTGCAATTTTTTGCTCCACATCATCTAATAGAATCCCAGGGCCCCACCATCCATCAGCTTGAAGACCCCATGTGATCTGGGCCCGGGTAAGGTCTCCAACCTCATCACCTGGAGTTCTCCTCTCCTTGCATCCCACCCCACACTCTGTGTCCTTCACTGAGACCTGTCTCCGAGCTCTGAGAGTTCTGTTCTGAAGTAGCAGACCCCCTGCTCAACCTGTGTCCCCCACCTATTAACCACTTCTCCCTGCTCCCACTACAGAGTCCACGATTGGACTCCTGTGATGAGCGTCTCTTTCTCTCCACTGCCCTGCAAGAGGGTAAGCCCCACGAGGACAAGGACTTGTGTATTTTGATCATTGCTCTGTTCTCACCATCTGGAATGTGCCTGGCACACATTAGGTGCTTATGGCTGAGGGTGAACAGAAAGAAAAGAGTTGGTTGGATTGTATGACTTTGATTCCTAGACTTGGTTTTAGACACATCCCTGTGTCCAAACTCACTATATCTTGGTGTAGACTGGCTTCACTTTCTGTGCTGAAGGACAAGAAAAGCCATGTGTCCAACCCCAGGTGCCACCATGGACAAAGAGCAACAGTGGTTTTCCCAGTGCCCCCACCGGAGCAGACAGGGAAGTGAGCGGCACTTACGCCCTGGAAGGTATGAACCACAGAGACAAGGTTCATAGCCCCTGCTGGCAGGAGAGGTGTGGGGTCCTCAGGGTCCACACCGGGCTCCAAGCTCCCCGCCCCCATCTACTTAACAGGACCCCAGGGAAGGCACAGGCAGGGAATCTAGCAGCGGGCACAGGCAAAATAGAGTGCGCTGGGGGAGAGGGCTGGGCCCAGCTGGGCTGTGCAGAGCAAGTGGCACCAGCCCTAATTAAGTTATTAGACACACACCGCTGCTACTGGGGGGCCCTGAGCCGCCACCCACAGACAGGGCTGGTTCTGTTGGAGGAGGCTGGGGACTGAGAATCGGACCCAGCTGCCTCCAGCCTCTCACAGCCCAACTTTCTCTTCTCTTTCCTTTATTCTTCTAGAAACCTGGTAGATACATTCGTTAGGTTCTCTCTCCCAAGAGTAGTAACAGATAACTTCCATGTGCACAACCCTTTACAGTCTACATTCCAGACCAAGAGCTCATCTCTTTTATTTATTCAAATCATATGTACGGAGGACTTCCTATGTGCCAGGAGATACTCTCATTCAAAGTGCCCAGGGCAGCACATAGATGAACAGATCTCAAATTCGAACTCTCGTGGGCGAATTGTCTCCTTTGGGAAGGGCAACCATATGTACATGTACACATGTGTATGTATGCACACATATGTGTATATGTGTAAATATGTATGTGTGCATGTATATCTATATCCGATTACACACACATTTATATGTAATCATCCAGAGCTAAGTGAGCCAGCATATGATCGTACATCTGTCTCCTACAGGATGGAACAGAGATCAGATGGACTTCACAGAGCAAGGTGCCAACCCCACAGAAGACCCCATGGTTTGTGAGGACAGAAAGGAGATCAGGAATGTCCTCCTTGCTCCTACAAGAAAGTGTTTCATCCTCACTTCCCAGTTGCTTCCCCTTCCCGAAACTCCTCCTTGCCCACTCCCTCCCCCATTGCCCTCAGCAAGTCAAAGGGAAACATCAGGCCATTTGGGGGCAGGCTGGGCTAAGCACAGGATCTTTCTGCCCCTTCCATCCTCAGACCAGGGGGTCCCTTCCAGTCTCACTGCAGATGTCAGTTTCATGACAAATCTAATGAAAAATCAGTGTTTGGGGCTTGGCTTTTTTCTCCTCCTCCCTTTGCTTTGCCATCTCCTAACCTCACATACTTCCTTCCTCATTACCATTCCTCCTGGAGGATGAAGGACACAGGCAGTGATGGTCCCTCAGAGACCCCTGGATCTCATTTAATAGATGGGAAACTGAGATCCAGCGCAGGGCACTTCATCAAGTGGCACATCTGGAATGGAGCTTCGGAGGAAGCAGACAAATCTGCTGGTAGCTCCAGGCTCATGCTAGTGCCACATCTCTCATCTGGACCCCAGCAGCAGCCTTCCATCCATCTCCCTCCCTATATTGTATTCTTACACTTATGTTGACACTTTAATAATCCTTTTGGGAAGAGAAATAGCTGAGCCTGGCCCTCCCTATAAAAAAGTTTTCAGTAGTTCCCCAGGGCCTTCCAGAGGACAACCAAGGCATCAGTGACCAATTTGTTGTTCCTCAGAATATCTCCTGGCTCCAGCCACCCTGAACTTTTTGGAGTTCCTATAATGTGCCATTCTTCTGCTCCTGCCTGCCTCAGGGCCTTTGCACATCAAATCTTCCTGCCCCAGGATTAATCAATAAACTTTAAGTTTTAGCTCACATGTTTTACATCCTAAAGGATGCCTTCCCCAGCACCCTCAACTCATAGATATGTCATTTCCTGGGTGCTTTAAAATATCTGTCCATTTTCCATTATTCCCCCAGCAATAATGTATTGACTAACTACTATGCATCGAGCACTGTTGTAAACATTTTCCATGGGATATCTAGCCTAATATTCACAGTGATTTTTTTTTTTAAGATGAGTATGCTCCTATGCCTGTTTCAATGATGGGGAAACTGAGGCCAAGAGAGGTTAAATTTCCTGCCCTAGGACCTGGAACTGGTGAATGTCAGAGCTCAGCTCGTATACTGGCCACACTTTTCACTGTGCCCTACTGCTGTGGTTACCCGTTTACTCAACTCTGCCTCATACATTGCAAAGTAGGCAAAGATATTAAACTCCCCCTGAATTCCCAGCACTTGGCGTGCTGGCCAGGAGCATGCACGTTGTGATGGCCACGGAATGAATGGCCCCTTATCTCTTGCTCTTTTGCTTTCACAGCATGCTAGATGGCAGGAGAGGGCAGTGGTTACAACTCACAGATGGAGATGCCAAATTCGAGAACTCTACCACCTCTCCGGGCCTGAAACGGTTCACTTCTCTGAGTCCCGTTTTTCCTGCTCTTTACTATGGGGCCCATGAGGATCCCACATAGAATAATAGTGAGGATTAAATAAAGAAAACAAATAAAAAGAAAGGCAGGAGAAGTGCACAGATAATGCCTGGAACTCAGCAGATAGAGGTTACTTGATGCGAATTTGCTGTGACGGCCATTATCATTTAGTGTGTTCCTCACCTCACCAGTTCTCCTCCCTCGCTTCCCGTGTCCCCTTAACCAAGAGGCACGCCCTCTCAGCAAGAGTCATTTGGGGTCTGCGAAGGCCACAAGGGGAGCATGGGCACTCTGGCCCGCCGAGCCCCCACTCTGTTTCCCGCTCCACCCTGCCACCTTCCAGCTGTGAAATCGAGTCCCTGCTCGGCTGGGCCCCGGAGCTGTCAGGGGGCTGCCAATTTCACAGTTCAGAAGGCTGCTGTTCCCCCCTGATTAATGGGGTGCCAGCAGCCATGGGCAGGGCAATGACACCCATCGCATGGGTTCTCTCCCCGCTGCCCAGACTTCCTGAGAAGGAGAGAACAGGCCGGCCTCATGCATATTTATGCAGGGAGAGAAATGATTTTGTACTGCATGCCTTCCAAAAAATAAATAAGATTTCACCCAAGTCCTCTGCATTTCCCTCAGTGAACTCAGCAGGCTTGGGGGAAGTCTCTCTCTCTCTCTCTCTCACACACACACACACACACACACACAGCAATGAAAAAACAAAACCACTTTATACCACTGATCTGAGCAGACATCCTCACACCAAGAATGACCCAAGGGACACAGGAGATATTAAACCCTGGAGCACAGATGGGGTGATTTTGAAATGAATCCAGTGCTACCCTGTAACCCCAAGGGACGCACACCAGATAAGGCCAAACTCAGTTGGGCACTCGGGCTGTCCCACCCCCTCCCCAGTCCCTGCCCTCCGTGTTTGCAGGCCCTCAGCTCAGAAGCTGCCTGTCTCATCCCGTGATCGCAAACAGAAGTAGCTTCTAAGTACTCCCTCTGCGGCCATGCCTCAGTGTCTCCATCTACAGGTAATAACAGAACATGCTGGCCTGGCCCAATGTAGTCACATTGGCAGCTGGTTTACCAAAAAAAAAAAAAAAAAAAAAAAGCCAAATTTTTTCTTTGCAAAAGTTGCTTTCTCAGTTCTTCAGCTCTCCATGTGGCTAAACACTAATTGTCCTTCTGACTTCAGCTTAAATCTTCCTTCCTCAGAAAAGTCTTTTGTTTTTCAAGATTTATTTATTTATGCATGTAAGAGCTGGGATGCAGGCCAGAGATGGGGCAGGACAGAGGATTGACCAGAGACAGAGTGGGGAGCAGAACAGGCAGATGGACTGAAATACACTGATGAGGGGAGCAGCGGGTGAGGCAGGAGAGGTCTGCTGTGCCATGTGGGAATCTCCCTGTCTGGGGGTTGAACTCTCGCTGCAGTGGCTGCTGATAGCTTCATAGGCTGAAACTTAACCCCTTGCGCCACCAGGGAGGCCCCTCAGAAAGGTCTTCCACAGCCAAGCTGAGGCCAGTTGCCCCCTTTCCTCTCCCTGTACATTTCCATCTGGATCTGTGTGAGTTAAACAGGTAAGATGACCTGGTACACATCTACAGTGTGTCTTCCACGTCGGAGGATAACACGTCTGAGGGCAGGGCCACGTGGACCACTTTCAATGCTCTGTCGTAATGAGTAGTCATAGGATGGATGGATGGATGGATGGACGGACGGACGGACGGACGGATTGATGGACGGACTGCTGTGTCATTGTCAGGATGAAGTGACAGGTAAAGTACCCTATCTATTTGCAAAGGACTCTCATCACACAGTGGTAACTAACATTCACTGAGTCTTCTCTCGGTCAAAAGCTCTCTTTGAAGCCCCTTTGCATGTCCTAACTCAGTAACACTTTGGGACATACTCCATTTGCCCCATTTTATAGATGGGACAGTGTGAGGCAGGGACTTTGACCCTTATTCGAGGTTACATATGACAAATACATGTCAGAAAAAAGCCGAGAGTTACCCAGGGCAGCCCTCTGCAGAACCTGCTCCCCTCACCACCATATGCTATTGAGACAGTAGTTCCACCCTCCCACCTTCCCTCTTGGATCTTTCTTGGCTTTAAATATCCTGATTGAAGCCTTCCCCTTGCCACAATGTCTTTCCTGATTTGCCACCCCCACTATCTTACTTCTGCAAGCCCACATGCTCAGTGACTAAACTTACACATAGACTGGGGTTCAGCTTTCATGTTGATCTCCAGGTTGGAGATCAGAATGTTCCCTCCCATCCTGTGGCCTTTATATAGGAGACTCAAACCTCACTGTCTTCTAATGTGAGGACACAGCACAGAAGTTTTTCCTTCTCCAGCACCCTACAAGATGACACCCGGATGCCCAGGACCCAACCAGGCGCTCCCTCCCCTCCTCAGATTATCAAGGGGAAATACTGACTAGCCAGGACCTTAGTCTGGGGAGAGTGGCGGCAGAGTGTAGCTGCCGATGCACAGAGAGGCTGCGGTCCAGAGGGGAAAGGACTCAGCTCAGGCCAGCTGGCAGGCTGAGGGGAAGTCCAGCCTCCCTCATCCCTACCTCCTCTCTATCTCCCATTATTTCCCCCCATTGTTTTCTCTTCTCCATAGATACAAGCCATCCCTGCCCAGGACACAGCTGGATGGGGCCGAGCAGGCTGTCTGCCTGTTCACTGGGTGAGGCTGTTGTCCTGGGGCTTGCATTCACCAATCAGCCAGCACTTAAGTATAATGAAGGGGCTGCATCTGGTCTCTGAAGGCTTCATTCACTAGGGAAATCATCAGGAAGTGAGCTCTTTCTGCCCACCTCCTTGGGACACTCACAGCACAGTGCTGGAGCCAGGAGGCTATAAATAGAGGCTGGAGACCGGCCTCTGCCCCCTGATTAGCCCAGTTTAATGCTAGTCACTGGCACTCTGCTCCCTTCTGCGTCATCATTCCCCTTCTGCATCATTGCAAATCTTCTGCAAGAAGGTTTAAGGAGATAAGGGTTTGCATGAGAGCAAGTGTTCCTCTTAAAGATCTCCTTGTTTTTTCCCTAATATCGTCTCCCCCCTACACACAGATCATTACTCATGCCAGTGAGGCATATGGCACTGGGTTCTGAAACAACTTCACTGATCCCATGCCATATGGATAGCCACAGCCCCTGAATTCCGGTGAAAGGAGCAGAAACTGAACAAGGTCGGAGTTTAGACCTGCAAAGCCTTAAGCTGCTCATTAGACAGATGTGGAAACTGAGGCTCAGGGAGGGGATATGACTTTCCCAAGACCTTTACATTTACAGCAGGGCCGAGTAGCGGGTGATGCCTGTGTTATTGAGTTTCATTCTCAAAATGACAGCCTCAATGAGAACGTGACACTCCGACCAAACCAGTTTCACAGGTGAGGAATCTGAAACTTAAGGAGCTGAGTTAACTTGTCCAAGATGGAGGTGCTATGTGGGGACAGCATTCCTGGTCAGCCCTATCATCCTACTACTGGCCATCTCCCCAAAGCTCAGCCATTGTGGTTTTGCTTTGGTTTACAGACCAGCCTGCCTTTCAACAACCTGCTAAGTTAAACAATGATTAAATCCCACCCTCTCCTGCCTACACCAGTGGGGTGCCAGATATCAAAAGAGGTCCTATGGTGACTGCTTCTGTAAAATAAAGAACTGTTTAGGAAAATAAACTACAGCCCCTGATTTATCTCTTTGCTACAATGCACTATTCACAAACCAGGTTCTTTTGAAGCAAGGCACACCAGGCCTGCTCTGAGCAGATGGGCTCCCCACTGCTCTGGACAGGACATGAGGCTTTGAGGCTCTGCCATGGCCACAGATGCCTGCTTTTGGGAAAAGTAGCTGCAGGTGCTTCACAAACCAGAGGGGGCCTTGCCGGGTACTCTGAGACCCCAAGATCCTGCCAAAGCGGATGGAACCAGAGCTCCACATGGAGCAGAGACAGACCAGCCCCTGAGTAGCTCACGGATGGTGATGTGGTCTGGTGTGAGGATCTGCCTATTAGGACAGTCAGTGTGGGTATAAAATGCCCTCCTGGGGTGCTTGAACAGCATAACCAAGGCAATGGTCAGAGACAGAAAGAGCAGGTCTCGTGTGGAACAAAGAGGGGCCGGGAGCAGAGGCTGAGAGACAGGGCTGAGAGACAGAAGCAGCTGTGGGCTTAGAGAAAGAGAAGTCATCTCAGATGGAGACCAAAGGGAAGCAGAGACAGACACACAGGAACGCAGATTCAGCAAACTGTTCTTTGAAACCTGAACAAGCTGAATTCAACATTCCATGTCAGTCATTCACTGAGTCGCATACTCATTCAACTCATCCGTTCATCCCATAATTATTTATTTGTTGTCTGATTTGTGCCAGGCAATGTCCTAAATAACAAGCGGGCAGCATTGAACAAAACAAACAGAATCCCTGAAGACAGAGAATACACAGGCATGTACAATGGGTCAATGCAATGGGACAAATACTTGGGAGAAAAAGGGGAATAGTGAGTGTGGCGTGTGCCCAGGAAATCGTACGTCTTGTAATACTTTTTAATACAGGTTCTCTGGGGTGACCTCAATGATAAAGGGACATAGGAGGAAAGATCTGGAAGACTGTGGGAAGCTGTCAGGCAGACTCCTGAGGAAAGAACTGTTCAGGGATTGAGAATAGGCATGCTAAAGTCCTGGGGAGGCTCCCTCAAAACAAATCCTTACGGATGATGATCAAAATAAAAAACACAGCAGTGCAATGGTAACAGTGCCATGCTAGGTGTGTGGAGTGCGTTACTGTACAAAAAGCATTCACATCCATAGTTCCTTGGTTCCCCACATATGAGTGAAATTGGCAGCTCCGATTTAACAAGGGGTTTCTCAACCATGTGCTTCTGAGTTCTGAGCGGAGTACTTCATCAGTGTGGGGGCTGTCCTGTGCTTTGTAGGGTGTTCAGCAGCATCTCTGGCTTCCACACACTAGATACCAGTAGCATCTCCCAGTCCTTCTCTAGTTGTGACAACCAAATAGATCCGACTTTGCCAAATATCTCCAGGAAGGCGGGGAAGGTGATGAAATCACTCCATTGAGAACCACTGGCTTAGAGAAATGAAATGACTAATCCAAGATCTCAAAACTCCTGGGCAGATAAGTTAGATTGTGATCCAGATCTCCTACTAAGAGAAGTTGACACCTCACCTTGTCCATAGCTTGTATTTTTCTGAAGGTAATTTGTGTATATTAGTACTATCTGGTGTAGTATATAAGGAGGGTGTTGGGGGGGGGTATGGGGTGAAGAGAAATAATCCTCTTCACTTTGCTAATCACTGGTCTCTACTCCAGTATGGAAAAGCCAGGCCAAGGGGGAGGAAGCCGGGCCCCCCATTCTGTATCTGATGGAGTCTGCACTGTCACTGGAGACACCATGACATTTCCTAGGTAGCCGAGGATGCTTTAGAAACCATTCTCGTCCTGTTAGCGATGGTGATCACCCCAAGCAGGATGACTATTGGCTAAGCTACAGGGGTGCTCTTGTCTGAAGAATTTGTTGCACAGATGAGGAAACATGCAGAAGAGAGTGAACAGTCTGCCAAAGGCATCATGTCTTCAAATGTGGAGAAGGAAGGTCACACACTGAACGCCCAGTCTACCCACGCCACGGAGCAATTCTCTGGCTGCTGCTGTGAGGACAGCCATGTTTGCTGGCTGCATGAGAGCCAGCTTCCTGTGGGGATTATCTGCAGAGGCACTGCAGCCGAGTGGGCTCTGTGGATACCCTCCCCCCAAGAGAGAGGACCCTCAGTGTTGGCACTCAAGGCTCTCCCTGCCGAGGCCTCTCCTGCCCCCTGCCGGAGACAGTGAGGATGAGAGCCCTGTCTTCCAGAAACCCTAGCCTTCTCAGATAGGGGACCCTCACCTCCTGAGCAATGCCCAAGGAGACACAAGAAACAAGGGGTCTTCAGGACATAAGGGGTCTATTCGACTGCATTGAGCAGGACAGATTTGCAGAGCTAGCTGAGCAAAGCTGGTGCCCGTCAACTCTCCTGAGGGAGCAAACAGCCCCTCACAGTCGGGAATCCATTCATTCCTTTGTTCATTTTTTACACGGTAATCTCTGACAAAGTGTCAGGACCAAGGCCCACATCCAAAATTTGGAAAGAGAAAAGCATCCCTTCAGAAGTGGTACAGTAGTGATGTTAAGATGACAGTGGCTGGAAGGCTCCAGAAGGTCTACATGAGAGCCACCATCCCCCATTACCTACACCCCTGTCAGCAACATATATCTAGTATTAAATTGCTGTGCAACCTCATACAAATCCCTTTGCTTCTCTGAGTCTTGGTTTGCTGAATACACTGAGTATTTTGGAGAAATAAAAATAATAGCTTTTTTTTTTCTGAGTCAAAGCACTATGCTAAGTATTCTATATACTTGATATCCTATGATTCTATAAGATTGAGAACAGTGATCCCATTTTAGAGGTTAGGAGACTGCATCTCAGGGGTGTTAGACGTTTTACATTTTGCATACTTAGTGAATTAATTGTAGGAGTGAGACTTAACTCAGGGGTGCCCGGTTTGAAAACTGGACTTGTTAACTACTCTCTACTCTGTTGCCAAAATTCTGAAAGGCCTCTTGGACTCTGATCTACTGCTGTTCTTTTCAGTGTCTCTATGACCTACCTTATTCTACTGCTCTTCTCATATTGTTCCTTCTCGTTATGTGAATGTTCCTAGTACCACAGGGCCTTTGACTATTCCCTTGCCTGAAAAGCTCTTTTCTTAAATATCCAAATGATTTACTTCTTTACTACACATTGGTCTGCAAATATCACTTCATCAGGAAGGCCTTTCCTAAGGTTCCTAATGCCCTTCCTTGTTTTATTTATCCCCCACTGTAATTATCATGAGCTGACATTTATGATATAATTATGTCTTATATAATGACATATTTTATTATAAAATATATTTCTGTGAAATATTAATATTTTATATTTAATTTAAAATACTTTATATAAATATATTTTAGGTCGATTTGTTTATGGTCTTTGCATACTAGAATGTAAGCTCAAGACAAATAGACTTATGTATGCCTTAGTCACAGCTTTATCCTCAGTGCCCTTAATAGTGCCTGACATATAGTAGCTCCTTAATTAATCTTGCTGATCAGGGCCTCCCCGGTGGCGCAGCGGTTAAGCGCTGCGCTGTGGAGCTGTTGGCAGCAGCGACGCAAGTTCGACGCCCAGCCGGGGAGAATCCCACATGGTGCGGCAGACCTCTCCTGCCTTGCCCGCTGCTCCCCTCAGCAGTGTATTTCTGATCTGCCTGTTCTGCTACCCGCTCCATCTCTGGTGATCCCTCTCGCCGCCCCACGCCTCTGGCCTGTACCCCAGCTTGTATGTATAAATAAAAAATAAATTAAAAAAAAAATCTTGCTGACCAATGAATGAAAAAATAGACATTTTTTCCCTATTTAACAAGTGTTAACATAGACTCCCTGACACAAGCATATAGAGCTAAACACAGATCAAGAACTTTAAAATATTCAGAACATTTGACCCAGTAATTCTACTCTTGGGACTACACCCCGAGGAAATAATACAGAATGGCAAAAAACAAGCCACCAAATGCTTGTCACTGGAGAACACAAAAGAGCAAAGTGTGGCAGGGGAGGAAGCAACTGAAATATCCATCAATAAACAAGTTAGGAAGTAGTTACAGAATGATGAACTCATACAAATATCATGATAGAATATTCAATAAAAACATAAGCTTTGAAACAACATGGATTTTTTCACCTTTGATAGGTAAAGAATAAGTCAAAAGCCACTATGACTATAGGGGTATTCTGAGAAATTAGTGTGTGTGTGTGTGTGTGTGTGTGTGTGTGTGTGTGTGTGTGTATTTAATTTTCTACAATGAGCATATATAGCTATTATAATTGAGGAACAGGGCAAATAAGGACAGACCATAATTTTAGGTGAAGGTGGGGCGCCATTGCCTCCGGGAGGTGGAAGAGGATTTGGACCCCAGAGGTAACAGGTCCCTATGGAAGCCTGGACTCTCCTATGCCAGCCAGGCCCCCACAGGGTGGTTTTCAGCCATTTCCAGGCATGCCAGAACAGGAGGCACACAGGCCCCGACTGCTGGGAAATTGCCCAGTCTGATCAATCAGGGAAGAGTCTCCTCAGCCCCTGGCATTTATCAAACCTCCTTCACCCTCATCTGTCAGTGTGCGGTGGGGCTGACTCACTGGGCACAGTCTAATCAAGTCAGAATGCCCTGAGGGTCCCCAGAGACAAAGAGGAGGGGTGCTCTGAGGGTGTCAGGAGGAAGGGGAGACAGCGAAAGAGGGAGAGGATCGGGGGGAGGAGGGGGGAGAGCGAATGTTCAGAGGATGCCCATTTGTTTTGCTATCGTGGCAATTAATGCTAGGAAGTGACATTTTAAGGGGCTCTGGTGACAGCTTTGGTGACATTCCTGTTTGTGATTCCATGACAAATCTCTGTCTGTATCTTATTTTAGAGAACGCAGAGACAGCTCGGAGGGCGGCTGTCTGGGGGTACTGGGCTCCTGTCTCTTGGAGGCACGGCGTCGCCTGCTTTGACTGGTGGAAGGAATCCAGGCATTTCAGTGCCAGGGCCAAGGTCCAGGAGGGGAGGGGCGTAAAGCCAAAAGCTGCTGCAGAGGCAGGGTCTCGTCCTGGGTAGCTATGAACACGCAATACATTTCAATGGGGCAAAAGTGACCATTCTGCCGTCCTACAGGTGGCATTTGCTTCACCCATTAGCTAAGGGTGAAAGAATGAAAATCTCAATTCTGAATACTTTCCGGACTAATTCTATGGAACTTATAGTCTTCACACAGATCATGCTGGGAGTTTTCTAAGAAGTCCTAAGAACAGAATGGAATGGACACAGATCAGGTTCCATTTTCACAATCAAACCATCAGAAGGGATTACTTAAATCGTGTCTAATCTGCCAACCCAATACAAATGGCTAGCGAGCCTGTTTGAGGGCTTCCAAAGACTAGGAGTTTATGATCTTTAAGGTTAAGAGGGGGAGGGCAATGCTGAGGTAACACACTGTTTGCAGAATGCTATTTGGAAAGCTGCCAGGATAAACAAGCAGTATGGAAAAACTCAGAGTAGTGAACTTGAACTCTGTAGCTGGGGGTTTAGTACTTGCTCTCCATTGTGGATGAGTGATTTAATTTCTCTGAGCCTGAGTAAGGCTCCTTGTCTCTCAGAAGGGTTCAATAACACAGAGTTTACCATATAATGTTTATGAAGCCATTCTATAAGTGTTAAAGGACTGTATAAAATAAAGCAGCCATTGCTGTTTTATACCCCTGTAAACGGGGAGCTAGCAGTAGAAAGCCATTTCCTATTTTTCATTGTCTCTCCTGCACTAAACACAGTGTCTCACACATAGTAGGTGCTCAGTATTCATGAATCAAAGCAGCAAATGAATGAGAGACTCAAGGGCTGGGCAGTGAGGGAGTGGTGGACCCACAGAGAAGATGCAGGCACCAAAATGTCAGCCCACCTCTTTCCAGAAATAGCTGACGAAGGTGCAGAGGGACAGGGAGCTTGCCCAGCGGCCCTTGAGACATTTTACAAGGCAGATTTTAAAAAGTGATTTAAGGAAAAGAGGGGAGTGGCAGTTTGAGATTAGAACCCACCCATCAACTACACAATCAATTCAGTGATTTATACCAGCATTAAAAGAAGATGACATAAAAAGGATAGAAAAGATCAGAACACACCACATGTAACAAGGAAAAGTATTCTTTTGAAGGTGCATTTTACACACTTACACACACACATGCTTGCACACACGAAAATGTGTGGTCATGGTGCAAATTATATTTCTCATTATGATTGGTCTTTAACATCTTTGAAAAACACAGCTCTATGAGACTTGCTAGCATCTAAGTCCATGTCTTATTTCCCCTTTTCAAATAAATGTGTAGGACTAGGCATACTGGGTTACCTTTAGAACATTCTTAGCTGAATAATCAGAAAAAGCTGGGTTCAAACTCTGGTTTTAGCTGTAAAATTTTGATATGATCTCTGAATTTTGATAAAGACAATTTCTTCCTTATGAGATGGATGAGAAAATTCAACACTCATTGACTTGAAAATACTAAATAAGATTTGTCAAGTTCAGCAAAAAGGATGAAGAGTCTACCCCTAGATGTTACCAGCCAGAAAAAGGCACTAAGATAGCCATCTCTCCATTCATTCAATTATCTATTCCTTTAGTTACTGACCCAACACATAATACAACACTTATTTTGTTTCAGGCACTCAACCAGGAACAGAATAAAGCAGAGATCTGCTATATGATCTCATGGAACTCATAAGATAATTAAAATATTTAAGAAATAAATCCAAATAATTAAAAGTACTATTACCAAAGACATAGGAGAAGAACTCACATAGAGAAATAACTTTGTCTGAAAAGATGGGATTTAGGCTGAGACCAAAACAAAGAGGAGTCAGTAATGAACAAATGGGGAAGGAAAGGAGGGTTTTTCCAAACAATAATAGTCATGGCATATGCAAAGGGTCTGTGGTAGAAGGAGCTTGCTAGAAAATTTAAGTAATAGAGAGGGGCCACTGAGGCTGGAAGATAGAGAGGAGGAGCTGTGAGACATCTGGAAAAATCTGAAGCATGGAACTTTCCTGATAACAGTGGTCCTAACAGCACAGTTGCTGTATGGAGAACAGACAAAGGGGGTAGAAGTGCAAGCAGGAAGGTGTGGGAGGTTGAGGTGTATAGGGGATGCAAGGAAGAGCAATGGCTTGAAGAGGGGCTGGATAGGCAGAGCTGAAGGGGAAGGCAGTAGAAACGAGCATGTGTATGTGTGTGTGTACGCACACACCTGTGTAGTGTGAACACCAAGATCAGGCATCAAATGTGGTGTTGACTATGACAGAGCTCTGGGTTTCTAGAAAGCCCTGCACAGGATGATATTTACATGTATTCCTGGGGGTACAGGGAGGGTGAGCTAATAGACCACTTTCAGTTCTCTCCCACCCTAAACTGCTCTGTTGACACTAAACGTGAGTCCTGCACTCTTGAGGCACTCTCAAAATACTCCAAAAAAAAAAAAAAAAAAAGAAAGAAATGGAATCTCCCTGTTGCCAAGTCCCTCCTGCCAATTCAAAACTTCAGAATTAGTGTATCAGCTTCCTGCCTCAGAGAACAGATGCTAATTACCCATGAGTCTTCCCAGGCTTGGTGTGGGAGCACACTCTCGGTCTGCACGCTGTAGCTAGTCCTGAGCCCAGAAGAGCTGGGGGTCTTCCCAGGATCGTGAGATCACGGTGTCAGTGTACTCACATCCCAGTGAAGCCCCTCACCCAACAGCTCTCTCGTGAACAGTGGTGATAGCTAAGCAGAGGTCACCTTTCATCACCATCATCAGTGGCAGCAACAGCATTTTTTCTTAGCCAAACTCAATCCACCTTCCCCGTGGACACAAGTCCCACTGGTCTTGTACAGGGCAGCAAGCTGCCTCTTTGAGGGGCATCTTCCACCCCCCAAAGGGGCCTACTCACTGAGACTCACTGGTCTGCGACCACAAGCACTCAGGTTACACACGGGTCCCACAGCAGAGAGATTGTGGCCCCTCCCCATCTATTTTGGGTGCCCCAGTTGCTCTGAGACCATTTCTCTTTCCTTCTCCATCCAAGTCCTGAGCTGAGCAGGAGAGCAAAGACAAGCCTTCCCTCTATCATTTCACGCAAACGACCCTTACTCAGGGTGCCCAGGAGGACTGACTGTGGCAAAGGGAAGAGTTTGGACTGAGGTGAATTCAAAAAAACAAGCAAAAGAGAACATTGCGCATAGAGTTTGACGCCCACCAGGTAGGCGGAGACCAAGAGTGTCCAGAAGAGCAGGGGAATGTGAGCAGCAGGCTGGGGTCGTGGGCTGTTTGTGCAGGGCTGTGCGGGAGACTCAAGGCAGAGCCACCCCACCCCCTGGAGAGTAGAAAATGTATTTTAAAAATGAGTAAATATGGAAGCACTTACCCAAATGACAAATGAGTAATTTGTAATTACACATGGGTAATGTGCATCCTTTGAGGCAGTTATTTCACTTATAGACATCTGTCTTATAGAAATAGCCCCACACCGAACACACGTGTGTGTGTGTGTGTGTGTGTGTGTGTGTGTGTGTGTGTGTGTGTGTGTGTAAAGATGCTTACTGGCTCATTGTAAGTGCATGACACTGAAATAATGGTCGACAACTGGGGGCAGTTAAATATACGTTGGTCTGGTCGATACAGTCATATTATGGACCTTGCACAGCTTCCCAAAGAATAAGATCGCAGAGGCTGGTTGACAGGGGAAGATGCTTTTCACACACTGTACAATAAACAGTCAGATTTCTGCAGAATGATATGTGATGCCTCAATTAGTGTGTATTTGGATGAAAATACACATATAACATAACATACTAACCAATTATTTAGGTAAATCCCCCATGAATTTGTCTATTGGGAAATGCTAGAAGAGTATAAATCAAACTATTATCAAGGATTAGCTCAGGGGTTCTGTTAGTGGGACAAGATGGAGAGACAAGGTAGGATTCTAAACATTGCTCGATTTAACTCAGACTTTTCGCTTTAATCTACTGCCCCCTTCTTTCTCCCTACCTCGCACTCTTTCTCTATCCCTCCATTTCCTTCCCTTCTCTCTTCCTCTCTCCCTCCCTCCAAATATATTCCCCTATCTTTCTCTCCTTCCCCTCCCCTTCCTTCTATTGCAAAAGATGCACATTTACTACTTAACAAAAACAAATAATACCCAGGTCTATTCTGCCACTCACTGCCCTATCCCCTGATGAACTCATCAATTATTACTTGGATTTCCTTGAGCTTGCCTGTATAATATTCAGAAGGGAGACATACTTGAGGACACGCAAGGAGAGCTGGAGTGAAGGAACGGCGTTTCTGCTGAGTACCAAACACTGCGCTGATGCTCCTGTGCGGATGTGCTCAAACTCCCACTCACTTGATCAGGTGGCATCAGTGGGGGGTGTAGGGGGTGCTGGTCACAATACCTGAGAACTTCCGGGAGCAGGCACTAACTAGTGAGATGTGATACCAGACCTACTAATGGAATAGCTTCCTAAAGTTACTCTGTTTCCAGGCAGTGGGGTTTACACAAGGGTCATGGAGAGGGGCTAGGACTGTTAGGCAGGAGGAGGATGCTGGGGGGCTGAGGACAGGTAGCTACTTCCCAAATGGGGTGGGGGTTCAAACAAAGGCAGGCCACACGGTGCACCTGCGGAGTACCAGAACTGCCCAGTGCCACGCTCCTGGGCTAGGGAACTCAAGCAGCTGTCCCTTAAGAGTGGAACATTCTCCCTCTGGGTTCCAGATTGTCCTTCTATTATTTTCAGGTCCCAGCTGAGAAGCAGCTGATAGAGCTCAAATATGAGTCTGAATTTATAGGCAAATTCTAAATATGAAATGTAGAAGTGGGATAAGTCTTCAACAATATAATTTCAAGGACTACTCTTATACGGACTGTCTAAAAAATAAGGAAAGAAACAAGAAAGGGAGAAGGAAATGGAGAGAAGGGGGAGGGTAAGAGAGGAAGAAAAGGAGGAAGGTGGGCCTCCCTGGTGGTGCAGCGGTTAAGCACTGTGCAGTGGAGCTGTCGGCAGCAGCAGCGATGTAAGTTCGATGCCCAGCCGTGGAGAATCCCACATGGCGCGGCAGACCTCTCCTGCCTCGCCCGCTGCTCCCCTCTGCAGTGTATTTCAGTCGATCTACCTGTTCTGCTCCCCCACTCTGTCTCTGGTGAACCCTCTTGCTGCCCCACGCCTCTGGCCTGTACCCCAGTTTGTATACATAAATAAATAAGTCTTTTAAAAAAAGAAAGAAAAGGAGGGAAGCAGGGAGGAAGAAAGAAGGAGGGAGGGAGATTCTAGAGAGGAAAGAAAGAAGGAAAAGAGGAAGGAAGGACTAGAAGGAGGGAGGGAAGGCTGCAGGGATGTACAGAGGTGAAACAGATGATAAAAGTAACTGTCTCCCCGTCCTGTCCATCCCTTTGAAGATGTCCTCTGTTCTCCAACGGCACCTTGCTGGAGGAGTGGGGCTGGGGTTGCCTATATTCGCTCCTCTCTGCCCCTCTCCTGGGTGCTCATCTGGCATCAACTATCAGTCCTGGGTTTCCATCTCTTCAGGACTGCTTATCACTGTCTCTGCTAACTCTTCAGTCTCTACGGCCCCCAGATTTGAGTACAGTGAGAGCGCCTGAGGCCTGAAGCTGAGCATTTGAACTGTCACCAAAGCTGGGATTGATCCTGATTGACCAAATGCGCGATCAATTGTTTCCATCATTCAGTCAACAGGTATTTTCAGAGTGCCTCCTTTAAAGCATCCGCTCCAGCGAACCCACAACAGAGAACTCTGCCATTGCTCTCCAAGTCCAGACTGGGGGGCAGAAAGAGAAACGACCATTCAATGTGCACAGAGATCAGCCCCTTCGGTCCAGCCTGCACCGGAGCTGGAAGACAGAGAGGACCTCTTGGCTAGGCTGGGAAAGAGGCTGGTAGAGAAAACAAATCCCAGCTAGACAAACTTCTTCAGGGCCTCCCTGGTGGCACAATGGGTTAAATGCAGCTCTGTGGAGCTGTGGGTAGCTGCGGCACAAGTTCGACAAAGGCCTGGGGATTCCCACATGGCGCAGCAGACCTCTTCTGCCTCGCTGGCTGCTCCCCTCAGCAGCGAATTTCAGTCGATCTGCCTATTCTGCTCCCCACTCTGTTTCTGGTGAACCCTCTCACCACCCCACACCTCTGGCCTGCACCCCAGCTTGTATGCATAAATAAATAATTCCTTAAAAAAAAAAAAGAAAAAACTTCAGCACCTTCTACAGCAGAGAATTTACCATGGGATCCCCCAGCAAAGCTATGGCATGGGCAGGCTGGCTCTGAATAAGCCACTTGCTACATAAGCCCAGAAAGACTCTGTGAATTCAGTCACAAAAGCCACAGTGAAGCCCCCAGAAAGATGGTCCTGTCTTGTCCAAGCAACGTTCCACCTTAGACAAGAGAAGCAGGGTGCTCTGGCACATGACGGTGTTGCTACCCAACAGGCCTCTAAATGGGTCACCACTGGCCATTCTGTAGGTGTAAGGCCCCGTGCTAGACCCCTCGGACAGGGAGGGATGACAAAGACGCAGACTGTCCTGGTTGTAAGATGTGAAGTCACATGGACTAGATCACACTTGAGTAGGCGAACAACTGGGAGATGGTCAATAAACCAGTTCAAAGACACAAGGGATCATGTGGACACAGAAATCCACCAGATGTCCCAGAGGCTTGGGCAGCCCACGTGGTGGGAATGTGGAAATAAACGAGGAACAATGAGTGGAGAATGGAGTCAGAAGCCCAGTGCAGACGGAGGTCCTAGCACCTACCATACACCAAACCCTGGGCTACATATTTTATAAGTAATCTTTCCAAAAATGCTATAAAGAGGAAACTAAGGCTCAGAAGCTTGAATTCCCATTTTTATAAGGTCACCCGGTAAGACAGAGAGGCAGGATTTGGACCCAAGTCCAGACGACTCAGGTGTCCTCACCTGCCCCCAATGTCCCTGTTGACCACTGAGGATGATGGGAGGACGGGGCTGAGAAGATCTTAGGGTGAGAAGAGCAGAATGTGGCCTCAGAGCTCCACAACTGGGTCAAGTCCGCCAAGAGCCCCTCAGAGCTCACAGACAGGACTGGGGCAGGGCCAGCCCTGGATCTCCAGGCCACACCTTGAACCCATCCTTCCCAACGATGTGACAAAGGCAACGTGGAGATGAAGCTGAATGGTACTTTGGCAGCATTTATTGGAAGGAAAGCACCAAATTCCATTTGTAAATGGCTAGAGACATAGACAGCTAGTAAGACAAATGTAAACACACCCTGTGATTGTGTCCCAATAACTGACTGCCCTCCAACAGAATTAAGGGACTAGATCTTGAACAGCCTCTGTGGGAAAGAGTGAGGTGTCAGTCACCCAAAAGTTCACCATGAGCCAGCAACAGCTGCACAAAATCACTGTGACTGCAAGCTGCATCAACAAAAGTATAACAGGAGACACGAAGGAGGTGAAAGTTCTGTTTTGCTCACACTCCCACCTTGTCAGCGCTAGTGTCCCACTTCAGGCCATCTAAAGAGCAGAATGTCCATCTAAAGAGCAGTGACCAGGACGGTGAAGACAGAAAAACAGGTCACGAGACAAGCTCATGAAACTGGGACTTTTTTTTATTCACTGATTTCCAAAAGCTGCAGGGTGCCTTTTATAATGTTACCAAATTTCCCAAGAAAGCTGCCAGAGAGAAGGAAGATCGGATTACTTCTGTGTTTGTACAGACAGAAGGTCAGGAGAACGGGGTTCAACTCAAAAGAAGGAAAAACTGATAGCAGTGGCTGGAAATAAGGGGAGCACTCTGAGTAGTGAGAAGGCCATCAGAGGAGGCAATCAAGGGCCACTGGAGAGATGCTGGACTACATACCTTCTGGTGTCACTCTTTTCCTCACCTAGCATATGGAAGACCCAAAGATAACGCATCATGGAGGTTGCTCATAAATCCACAGTGACAGACGGGAAGATGTGACCTGTATCCCCAACCACCCAGCTCCTGAGCACTTCTCAGCTCCCCCCACTGCCCCTTGGGAGGTGGCACGCTGTGAGAAGCACTCACCTTTCTTCTCAAAGTCCCCTTTCTCTTCCCCGGACCGGCCCAGGCTGTCCAAGGTGTGCGTCACCTGGCTGCCGAACTCATCCTCGCGAGAGACGTGATTGGCCCGCCGGGGTGGGTCCTCTTCTTCTTCATAGTCGTAGTCATCTAGGATGGGGGTCTCCCGGATGGGCACCCCGATGACGGAATTGTGTGCCTGCAGCCTGGAGGAGCGGAAGCTCTCTCGGGCCTGGGGACCCAGCAGCACGGAGGGGATGTAGTGGATCTCATGGGTGGCTTCTGTGCTGGCGCTCTTCTGGGGGATGCGGCGACGCTTCTGCCAGCGGCGCTGGGCATACAGGGCCACAGTGAACACCAGCAGCAGCAGCAGGAGCGCGATCAGGCCGCCCTGGAACAGAGGGGAGAGGACAAGCAAGTGGGCCACTGTTGCTGGGACTCCAGAGCCAGAGGGGATTTTGCCATCCCCCACACTCAGGCCAGATTCCTGGGTCTCGGCTCACAGAGCCCCAGGAGCAACAAGCCGCACCTTGAAGTCTGAGAGACATGATTTCCAAACCTAGACTTCCCACCAATAGGCTGTGTGCATTTGGGCAAACAACTTGACTTGTCTGAGCCTTGTTTTTGGCATGATAATGGCAGAATCTCTGCCCCTCTCTGTAAGTGGCCAGGAGGAGCCAATGAGATGGATTATGGTCATGCAGAGCAATTCCAATGACAAGCATCTGAAGAGTCAGAGCTGCGGCTTCACACAGGTGAGCGTCTGAAGCTCATCTTGACTCTCTCACCAGCTGTGCAACCCCAGGACGTTTGCTCATACTCTTTCAGTCTGCTTCCTCAATTCTAGAATGACTGCACTGGGGACTCAAGAAATAGCAGTCTCTTTCATCCTGCAGCAAATGTGACATAACCTTATTAAGTCAAACATAATTCTGCATTGTTTGTATTTTCTTCATTCTCACAAACTCAATCTTTTAATATTTGAATCCCAAGAAGAAAAATCAGGTGCAAAAATACTTGTTGAATGCAAGCATGAATGAAAAAAGTTCTTTTGTAGGGCTCCCTTAATCAGAAGTTTAAGGCAAACTGAAGTTGATTTTTCTTCAATACATCCAACTGGTAAATTTTTTATTGTGCCTGCATACCATACATTAAATTGAAATAGGCTAAGTGTTTATGAACAGATCTTACATGATTCATGAAATACCCTGTTCCGGGAGCTCCTGAAGGGCAGCGGTGTTTGCAAGATATGTCTGCATTCCCCACAGCACCTGCCCAGGGCTTGAGGCGGAACACCTGCCTTCTCCCCACCTCCCTATTCACTGTGTGCCGGAGACCTCTCCAGCGAACAGGCAGAGGCCCCTAGGCTACCTCGCTTTTCTTCATGACAAATTGTGCTTTCTGTTTGGGAGATTCAAGGCCACTTTGTTGAGCCCCTGCTGTGTAATCCCTAGCGCAGGATCACAGGTTTTGTCTGAGGGAGGGAGATAAAGTCATCAAGAAACTCAAAACTCAGATGAAGCACTGCAAGATCTGAGCCTTCTCATTAGTGTTTGTTCCATTCATTTTGGTTTTAAGCTCCAAAGTCCAATCTTTCCACCACACCTATGTCATTGCTCGTTCTGCCTTGACTTTTATCTCCCTGAAGGTGAGGTCAGCACCTGCATGCCATCCAGCAAACATGACAGATGGTAGCTGAAGACATCAGTTTGGGGATGGGTGGCAGGATGGTGGCTGCTGTTAGGGAGCTTTGCTGCAGGCTGCGTTGACAGCAGAAACCATGCTCCTTAATGGGAGGAGCTCAACTCACTAAGCTGTTTCCACCTCCACAGGGAGTGGGGAGTGGGCGGGCAAATGGGCTAGACGGTGGCCAGCTACGCCAGCTATCAGTCCTGCCTTGACTTTGACCATGAGTTACTGCAGGATCCCAGGAAAGGTTTTCCTTAAGAACAAATAGACAAACCAAACAAAGCTATAGGTATGTGTGATTATGTGTATATGTGTGCATGTGCGTGTGCCAACAGCCTGACAGGTATATGTCAAAGAGGTGTGTGTGTGGTTGAGCTCCCCTGGAGCCCTAACAAAACAGGAACAGATCCTCTGTCCTGCTGCTGAACATAAGAACATGCAACAGTGATTGCTCTATGTCGGGAAATCATGTAAGCTGTCACTTGTCAGCTTTGGGCATCAGAGATTAGAAAGGAAAGAGACAGTAAGGAGGGCGAAGAAGGAAAGAGGTAACAGGAAAGGCAGGTGGACAGTGAAAGGAAGAAGGGACAACACTAGCCCTTGGAAACAAATAGTAGCCAGTCCTCTCCTTCCTGCCCACTTAAGGAGATCTCATCCTCAAGGCCATGCTATGTCATAAGGACAGCAGTTTCCATTCTATAAATGAAATGAGGAAAAAGGTGGTTCTGAGAGGTTAAGTAACCTGAGTGAAGTCACACAGATTTTGATATCAGCTCCAATGGGGCTCAAAAGGCCAGAAGGCAGCCGAGCTATGACAGGACATAGCTCTTAAGGTCCTGGCTTTTTAACAGCAGAGTGACTCTCACAGACCTAAGGGAGGGAGGTAAAAAGTGGGGAAGACAGTGAGGGTGCACGAAGATGGGGGAGTCCTGGGAAGGGACTCCCATTTCAAAGCCAGGATTTGAGGAGCACGGTGTTAGGCTGCTTCTTCAGGGAAGCTTTGAATTTGGGTCCATAAATACCCCCGGGGAAGATCCCCTTGCCCAACTCAGCCCTGTATATTTCCTGCTTTGGGTGTTTCAATCCCCACAAGAGTCCAGAGCTTTTCATCCCGGTCCCTTCTGCTCCCCGCCCCCCCGCCCCGATTATGGGTACCTCTTTTGCAACTATCCCAGGCCGGGTAAGTTCACCGTCGGTTCTAGCAATTTGAAGGAGAATTTTGGGGCCCTTGGCATCATCTTCACAGGTTTGAATGGTCAGTAGGGGAAACCAGCCAGCAGGGAGACAGCACCTTAAGCCCCCTGCCCCCAAGGTGACGCTGCCCTTTTATCCCCTTGCTTCAAAGCACAGGTGTGCACACTTGCACATGCGCACACACCCGTGCTCAGGTGTCCACAATCAGGCACACATGCCCGACCCCCACATGCTTCTACGTGTTTAACAAGATCAAAGACAGGTGATAGCCACAGAGGCCAATGACATAAAAGCCTGACCAACTTCATTTCCCCAACGGCACCTGCGGTCAGATCCCTCCCTGGTCACCCCTGCCATCCTGGATCTGATCCCACACCCATACACCAACAGGGGAGCTCCTGGAAGGTAGGAAGCCCCACCCTTGGCCTCCAGGCCCTTCCAGCACAGCCTCAAGGGCTGGTCTCAGAGAGACAGGGTTTTAGTGCGTTTTTTACTACTGAGGCCTTGACTAGGTCACTTCAGCTTCAGAGCCATCGTTTCCTCATTGGTGAAGCAAAGACAGTACTCATGGAGTCAGCTGACTGGGCCTAGGGAAAATGGAAGTGATCAGGTTCTTTCTGCCCTCCCGCCATTAGCATCTATGATCAAAACCTGTGGTCTTTCAAGAGTGCCTGATGGCGGGCACCAGAATATGGTGTGAATACAAAATGTAAAAGACATAAATAACAATAAAAATATATATGAAAAAAAAGAATATGGTGTGAGCACACCTGAGCTGAGAGACTGAGCATGTTAGGGTGGCGTCACAGAGGGCGGGGTGCAGAAGCAGAGGATAGAGCAGCAGAGTACAGTGAAGAGCGGTGGAGGGCGTCAGAGAATGGCTAAGAGGAAAAAGCATACAGGGATTCATAGGGGGCCCAACTTGCTGTCTCCCTGCTGGCTTGTCTCCCCTAACCTGTGGGGATGATGTCAAGGGCTCCACGGTTCTCTTTCAAGCTGCCTGAACCAAGGATGAACCTACCTGGCCAGGGATGGCGGAACACTGGGTCAGGCCGGGGCTCCATAAGATGCATGCCCAGGATTTAGTGCACCGGGGGTATACGGTAACGGGTAGCCGTGGCTGTTGCCAATAGCATTCAGCAAGGGCCTATTTAATGTTGTTGAAAGAATAAAGGAATGAACGAGTCAACGACTGGGCTTTCTACAGCTGAGTGCCTCCTACACCAAACTTGTCTTTAGTTGCCAGACCCTTCCTCGTCTGTCCCGAACACCTCACCTCCACTCTGTCATTTATCTTTACAATCCTGCCTGTTAGGCACCACCGCCCTGGGCTAAGCCAAACTGAGGCACAGAGATGGGTTCATTCACTCAAAGTTGTACAGCTGAGATTCAAACTAACCTCACTGTTCCGGGGGTGTCGGTGAGGAGGGACAAGTGTCAAAGCTTCACTAGCCCCTCTCCAGTCTCACTTCTCCCTCTTCAAATTACCAAGAACTTTCAAGAACAGATTCCCCAGCCTAGGAAACTTCCAGAAAGTATTGCATGGAGACAACACTCACCTCCTTATCCTGTTTGATGAGCTGGAGAGGGGGCTTAGCTTAATGATCAGCTGTGTATTTGATAAGATCACAGATTGGTGGCCTGGTCCTCCTGTCGGGCAGAGCCCCTGCCCTCACTCCCAACCTGCCCAGCTGCCACCAGCCTCAGCTGAGCCACGGACCACATGGCCTTTATCGCAGGTGAGCATTTCATCATGAAACCTGGACCAATGGACAAAGCCAGTGTCCAAGGGCTCACAGTGCCACCGAGTTATTGCTATAAACGCCCCCATGCTGGGTTCCTAAAGGGTTCAGGGTGCCTTGCCTGAGACACAGTGGCAAGGCCGGAGACAGCTGTCCAGCCCTGCCTTGCTAGGCCCTGGGAAGGTGGAGGAGTGTGAGTATTGGGACAGGCTCAGTATGCAGGAAAAGGTTTTGAAATCACATCTATTCCCTGTGACCTCAAATTTCTTAGATTCCCCCCATGAACCCTCAGTTTACACATCTGTAAGCTGGACTTGGCTATACTTGTAGAATACAGCATCTGTCAGGGCCAAAGGTAGGTTAGGACGACTTCTTTAAAAGCACATGCTGCCACTGAAAGCTGGGGGAGCCTGAACGAAGCACGGAATTGCTCTGACTCAACTGCCCCATCCATAGCATTGGGTCAGAGTATCCGGATGGGGGTGCTTGGATGTGAGCTCATGGATGTGGTGTGCTATACTCAGGGCTTAACACACGTGATCTACTCTCATGTGTGGCACCTACAAGCTTGTGCAAATCGACTCAGAATGCTGACAAACTGAATGTCTGTCCAAGCCAGACATTCCCCTGAAAGAAAGCAGATGAGTAACTCAGAATCAGGAAGAGGGCCTCCTGGTGGTGCAAGAGGTTAAGTCTCAGCCTATGAAGCTATCCACAGCCACTGCAGCATGAGTTCAATCCCCAGCCAGAGAGCTACCCACGTGGCGCAGCAGACCTCTCCTGTCTCACCCACTGCTCCCCTCAGCAGTGTATTTCAGTCAATCTGCCTGTTCTGCTCCCCACTCTGTCTCTGGTGAATCCTCTCACCACCCCCCTGCCTTTGGCTTACTCCCCAGTTCTTGTGTGCATAAATAAATAAATCTTTAAAAAAAATAGAATCAGGAAGAGACCACCATTGCATCCACCGGGCTGGGTGCAGGCTTTTTCCTGCTGCACACACAGAGCTGCGGGCCCTCGTGCGCATGGCTTCCTTCATCAAGGGCAAGTAAAAAAAGGCAGGAGCTGTCCCCGGAAAGGCAGGCAGGCCCAGGGTGTCCAGCCGCTCAGCCTACCTGCCAAAAGCAAAACACAAATCCCCACGGAGGAGAAAATGCTGGAGGTTGAGCAGGAGCCGAGGCAGGAGAGAGGGCCTAGGAACAGGACTGTGAATTTTTAGAAAGCAAGTTAAGAAGAGGCCAAGGCTCGAGAGGCTGCAAGCTGAGGCCCTACTGGCCTCAGGGACGACCTGATGCCAAATCCGATTTGGCCTGTGCTCACTCTAGACAAACAAGGTTGGAGAGGTGGCAGCGAGTTCCAGAAATAAAAATGTCAGTCGGTTAGTTAGGGGTTGGATTTTTGTGAGATTGCGAGCAGTTCAGGTCCCGGGGGATCGTTTTTACCTCTGATGGGCCTGATAATTTCAGTAAGCCATCAGGCAGAAAATGGAAAAAGACCGAAAAGGAATTTGTGCCACCCCTTCCCCCACCCCATACACAACCTTTCTGGAACCTTCCCTACTAGAAGTTTCTCTGCAGCCTGCTCCTCTTGTTCCATTCCTGACACTAAGTCTCAGGTCTCCCAGTGGAGCCAGACAAGGGTGAGTGATGTCGCAGGCAGAGTGGTGTGACAGGGGGATGGGGGGGTGTCTCTGGGGCCTAGCCATGTTCTCTGGTCCTGGATAGTGGTGACAAGTTGGCAGATACTTTAGCTCCCTGGACTGCAATAGGCTGCCCTCTATGGGGCTGCTGGGTGAATGTGGAAGCTGCCTCAAAATGGACCCTCACCATTCAAACCTGCATTGTTCCAGAGTCAAGTGTACATCTGCCCATCTCACCTCCCTCAGCCATCTCAGCTTGGAGACCGCTCCCCCAGGGAGCTGCTGGCCCCTTCAGGCTGGGGTAAGGCTCTGCTCTCTTCTCTCACAGCTCCTGTCTGTGGTTACGATCTGTTGTCTGGCAACTCGATCATCTGGTTGACCATTTTCCCACTCTAGTGCCTCAGCTGCCACTTACTCCCACATGTGCCCAGCTCAGATGCAGCGCCCCAGAGAAGGTGCTTAGGAGATATCCAGGGCCTGATATCTTTTTTTTTTTTAATTGAGATAGCATCAGCTTACAATGTTGTTTGTGTTTTCAGAAGTAGAGTGTCTCCCCCTTTAGTTGCTGTTACCCCAGAGGGCTCACTACCAAAGCTCCCACACCCCCTACTAATGTTTGATCCAAGGTGCTCCCTCCCATCTTTGTTCTTGTCCCGCCCCCTTTCCCACCCCCTCTGGTAGTCTCAGTTCTATAGTCAATTTTCTAGGTTTGGTTGTTAGTTTGTCTTTCTTTGATCTTGTGTTTGGTTTCTCTATAGTCCGCATATAAGTGACACCATCTGGTATCGGTCCTGCTCCTTCTGACTTATTTCATTTAGCATGATCCCATCCAGCGCCATCTGTGCTACCTCAAATGGTAAGAGTTTATCTTTTTTGATTGCTGAGTAGTATTCCATTGTGTCTCTAGACCACATCTTCCTGATGCCCTCATCTACACTTGAGCACTTAGGTTGTTACCAGAGCTTGGCTATTGTAAACAGAGCTGAAATGGGAGTGCACGTTTCCCTTCAAATTTGTGTTTTTGTATTCTGCAAACAGGTAGCTAGGAGTGGAACTGCTGGGTCATATGGCAGAACTATGGAGGCTTCTCACAGGGGCTTTCCACAGGGGTTGGACCAGGCCACATTCCCACCAACAGTGCACGAGGCTTCCATTTTCCCCTCATCTTCACAAGCACTTGTTGCTTCTGGCTTTTTCTATAGGGGCCATTCTCACAGATGTGCGGTGAGATGTCACTGCGGTTTTGCTTTGCATTTCTCTGACAGTAAGTGATGAGTATCTGTTCAAATGCCTGTTGGCCACCTGTTTGTCTTCTTTAGAGAAGTGTGTATTTGGTGCCAGAAGCCTAAAATCTTACCAGACGTGCCCAACAATGTAAGTCTGACAGTCCCCATATCAGCTCTGACCCCACCACCCCCAAGGCACCTGATGAAACCTGGCACAGTCCCTCTCAGCTGCTCTGCCTCCATCTGGGTTGCTTACATACAAAACATCCAACATCAAAAAAGATACAAAGATGTAAAATAAAAAGCACCCCCAAACCAGCCCACCAAGCGTCAAACTTAGAACTCCTTTCAGACTGGCCTCATTTTAATCTATTTTTCATGTTAAAATATCCAGACACTGGAGAAGGAGCCAGAGAAAGGAAAGAAAGGGATAATGGGAGAAATGCTTTATTTGACAATGTGTCATTCGGAAACTGATTATTTCTGTCTCCGGCCTCTTTAATATTCCCTCACAACGGCCAAGCCGCAAGGGGATTTGGTATTCTAAGACTGGATTTATAATACTCTGTTCAGCAGTGATAAGAACACGGGCCTTTAATCCTCAGAGCTGTGAACATGCATATTCTCCCAAGTAATGTCCCTCTCTTCTCGACACTTGCGTCTGGTCCCGACAGCCAGCCCAGGACGGCGAAGGACTGATGATCCGTTAGCTGTTCTCTTGGCCATCTGCCGAGTGGCAAAGCTGGCAGGAAAGGGGCCAGACTCCCAGTTCTCTGCACCTTGCTCTATTTAGGTTGGAGGGATCGTGAGAAAACAGACCAAACCCTTGGTGTTACAGATAAGGAAACTGAGGCTCAGAGAATAGAAGTGACTTGACCAATATCATTCGACCGAACATCCCAAAATGGGTTGGGAGAGAGAATATGCCAAGAATGCCCAAGGCTGCTGAGAAATCTTGACAATGTGATTTACACTAGAGTTGCCACTGCCTCCCCTTCCCCTCCAGCCTACGGCTGTCCTGTCCCAGTCGTCACCGCCTTTCCCTGACAGTGTTAATACTTCTGGGGTGATCTCCCAGGCCTTAGTCTCCCTACCCCACTCTGCTCAACCCATCTGCCCCCCCCCACCCATTACTAGACTGGAGAACCCTGCAGTTGACAATTCTCGCTCAAGTCAATCAGGCTGGCATAGTCTTAACATAGTCTTAAAACATGCTTTCGAGACACCCTTCTCAAAACCCATGCTTCACCCCTCTGCGCCACTACCCCTGCTAAGCCCCTACCATGTAGAGCTGGCACGGTGCTAAGTATCCAACCACATTGGCACTCATGGCTCCCGTTGAATGTGGAGAGATTTGGCCCAAGCCATCTGCTTTGCCTGGAATGCTGCCCTCGTTGTTATTCTACCTCCAATTAGTGTTCTGGATGCCCATGACCGTGGACCCTTGAGCAACACATCGCAAACTATGTGTGCCCATGTATATGTGATTTTCTTGCAAACAAGTAAGATGAACTTACAGTATCATAAGTATAGCCCAGTACTGTAAATGAGCTCTCACCGGGTGCCCCTGAAGGTTTGAAGGACTAGACAAAGAAGTAGGGGAAGGACATTTTAGGCAGTGCCAGCATCATGAACCAAAACACAGAATGGAAGCTGGCATGAGAGTGGGGGGGAGGGGGGAAGTGCCTGTGTGTTCAGCTGTAATGCGAGAGGCAGTGTCATGCGAATGTATGTAGTTCATCTGTTCAAAAATGCTTGCAGGTTTGACTCAGCCTTTCTCATCAAGAACATTGGAGCTGGAATGACTGTCTGCAACCATTCAATCTCACCTAGTCACTCCAAAGAGGGGAAGGCATAGGGCCAAGGTCACACAGCTTTGAACCTGTAGAAGAGTATGGGAGGGGGAGGGAGGTGTCTTAGGGAAGTAGGTGGGAATCTGGGCCAGAGGATCTCCTACTAAAGTGAAAGCAATTGGTGGCATCACACCTTACAGCTTACTTTCCAGGAAATAAAGTTTTGCATCAATAATAAAGGTGCTGGGGCCTCCCTGGCGGTGCAAGGGTTTAAGTCTCAGCACTATGAAGCTAATGGCAGCCCCTGCAGCACGAGTTCGATCCCCGGCCAGGGAGCTTCCTATATGGCGCAGCAGACCTCTCCTGTCTCACCACTGCTCCCCTCAGCAGTGTATTTCAGCAGATACACCTGTTCTGCTCCCTGCTCTGTCTCTGGTGAATCCTCTCACCTGCCCCCACACCTCTGGCCTTCACCCCAGCTCTTGTATGCATAAATAAATAAATCTTTAAAATAATAATAATAATAATAATAAAGATGCTAATTAGTTGTCTGAGATCCACTACTTGCAAGCCACTGTTCTAAAGGCCTTCTCTAGGGTAATCTCTCTTAGTCCTTCCCAGGACCCCTCAGTGAGGTGCTTATAACTCAACTTACAGAAGAGAAATCTGAGGAAACTCAAAGGACAGAGTCAAAGACACAACTAAAAAAGAGAATTTGCCCAGGACTCAAATCCATATCTGTTTGACACAGGGGCAAGTGCTGGTGTCTCAGGGCTCATTAGCCTTCTCCCTGGAAAATGTCCACAGGTCCAGAATGGTCTCCCAGGATTTGCTGCCCCCCCCCATTCTGATCTGATCTAAAGATGATTAAGAAAGGTTGAGGTGGTGATGAATATGTTCCAAAGAACGGCTACGTTTTTACTTTATTCCCTAAGCATTATGATGTGAAATGAGATAGTGTCTTTAATAGGTACATTATAAGTAGATGACTAGTTTAAAAGAAAAAAATGTTTCTCTTTCGATAATGAGACCTCCTTAAATAGGTCACCCTATAGCTGTCTAGAGGCAAAGAGATAACTACAGATAAAAATAGCTAACTACACACACACAAGGATTGGTGTGAACTATTTTTAGGCATGTAAGTACATACATATATAATATATGCAGATCTTTATTTGTTGTTATGCATTTATCTTCTATTTGTTTATGCATGTAAACAAATCCCCTTATTTAATTATGTGCTGGAATCTCTCATAACCTTCCAGAAACTCACCCAGGGAAAAAAAAAAAAAGAACATCCAGAGAGATTCCTCTCTAATCCAATGACAGAATGAAAACCTCAGGGTCATCGTTCGCACCAATTTACACCCCCTTGCCTGCCAATCATACTCCAAGTCTTGCCATCCTATGGTGTATGTCTTATTTCCACCGTATTAGCTAACTACCCACTTCAACCACCCTCATTTGGTATCATCATCTCTCTTCCACTTGGGCATCCTCAGTCTCTGCACTGCTGGTATTTGGTGCCACATAATTCTTTGTTGTGTGTGACTGTTTTGTGCATGTTGAATGGGTCTCTATCCATTAAATGCCAGGAACACTTGCTCCTTAGTTGTGACAACCAAACTGTCTCCATTACCAAGAGTCTTCTGATGGTCAAATTGCTCCCAGCTGAGAACTGTCTTCCTAGTCTATGATTTAGACTGTTTCCAGTCTTCCCTCCACATACATTCAATGTGATCTTGTCACTATATTGCTTAAACATACACATGCACATTGAATCCCGAATAGATAAAAGAATGGGCTTGCTTTTTACAATGTGGTCTGTATTGTGTTATCATCTTATTCTCCTGCACCTTCCTCAAGGGCCAGTGGACATTGCAGTCCATGAGAGTGGGCTTGTGGTTTACTAGAAATGGCCCCAGTTAGGGGGATGTAGCTCTTCTATTTACCACCTTGTATGGGCTCCCAAGTGACTTTATTTTCTGAGCCTCCTCTTTTCCATCTGTGAAATGGGCATCATTAATCTAACCATAATCTAATCTAGTACAGTTGACCCTTCAACAATAGCAGAAGTGGGGGAGAAGACTGAGGGGTCAAGACCCCATGTGGTTAAAAGTCCACAGATAACTTTTAACTCCCCTATCCCAAACTTAACTACCAATAGTCTGCTGTTGACCAGAAGTCTGGTTGATCAACACCTATATTGTATATGTATTATATACTGTATTCTTAGAAAGTGAGCTAGAAAATAGGAAATGTTATGAAGATAAGTTTAAGAAAGAGAAAATACCCCTGGAGAGATCTTTAATCAATTCTGTGCACCCCAAACCAGGGCCTGAGCTTATTGTGCTTTTGTGATATTTCCACACTGAGAGGCAGTAAAGGGAAGCACAGGGTTTTATTTATTTCTGAATGAATGTGAATGGTGCAGGCCACACCACAGATCCTCAATTACTTGTTGAAAGAATGAATGAATGAATCTACCAGGAATGCCTCTCTGCGGGCAGGTGACTAGAACATACCTACATCTGCTTGGCAGCCCTCCATCCGGGTGTGGGGGAGGACTAAATATCATTCACAGGAGTCATTTAGCACAAATCAGTATTCCACTCCATAGCCTCAGGTGGCCTCTCAAGTTCTGTGTGAAATCCCACTCTAAGGATGGATGAAAGGAGAGGGTGGGAGAAAGCATCTCTAAGAGGATTGATTTTCTTCTTCCACTTTGAGTCATAAAGACAAACAGATGAACCCAGTTGATTAGGGAGGAGGCTTGTACTCATTCACAGGTGCACTCAGCCACCAGGTTAAGGGCACCTTGAGCAGCAGGTAGACCCAAGTGCTACGTTTTATTCTGACATACACCAGGGATGTGGTCCTGGAAAATTCTCACTGTGAGGCTCCATTTTCACAGCTCTAATGGGACTGCAACCATTCTCCAAAAGGGGGGCTGATGGGAAGATACATGAGATGATGGATACAAAGTACATAACACAGCTCTTGACCTAGAGAAATCACTCACCGAAAGGGAATTGATTTCATTGTTATCACTGTTATTGTCACCACTTAACCCTGTGCCAGACCTTCTGCCTGGATTGAGGAATACACAGCGATGACTAGAAGAACCCGCAGAACTCAAAATTTCAAAGTTGGATGGGGGAAATAGATAAGTAAGCAGATAAAGACTGCAGCACAGAGTTTGATAAGCTCTATGCCAGAGGGAAACATAGTAAGAAGCAAGGAGTTTCTTATAGCTTCTATGCACAAAACAGAGAAAGTGGGAATAAAAAGGACTTCCTTAGAGTTCCAATTACAGACAAGTTCAAAGGTGGAGGTGTGGGTTGGCCCATCTACTCAACTAATCTTACACCCCAAATGTCACACCATTGGGTGGTCAACAATGGGTACCTGACAGCCATCTACTGATTGACAGCAGGGCTCTGGACCTGGTGGCCCTGAGTCCTGGTTCCTTCCCTGTCATCGACCAGCCGTGGAGCCTTAAGGCCACGCCAATCTTCTGGGTCCTGGCTTATTCATCTGAAAGCTGAGGATGGCAGTCTTCACATCATGAGACTTCTATGAGAATTAACTGACTATGGACACAAATGGGATTCAACATAGTGCTTGGAATACTCAGTGGTCAGTAATGGTCATGTAATGTGTGGAGGAAAAGTACACTGAGAAAGAAATCAGGAAACTCAAATATCAGTCCTGGTCCTGCCTCCTTATAAATGCAAGTAGCAAAAGGCTCCCAGGTGTTCATGCAATTTTTTCTCAACAAGTGAGGCATCTTCACTCACTGTACAGATGAGGGCAATGACTCGCCAAGGAATACTCTCCCTGAGGTTGCAAAGTCAGTAAGCACCAGCGCACAAATACAGCCCCAGATCTGAAGACTGCCTGCTAAAGGCAGCTACTGTGACCCCAAGTGGTAGCTCCACCAGTGTTACAAGAGCTCAAACACTCAGCAGAGGGACTAAAACAATGGACACTCTTAGAACCGTGACTATTACCAAGAGCATAATTATCCATACTGGCCCTTCTCCTATATACTTTGGCACATCCTTCTGCTGGGTGGTTTTTTGCCACGTCTTTCAATCTCATTTTTCTTAATATTAAAGAGAAGATGCTAATCTCATCTGCTTTTCTTACTCTTTTTTCAAGTTGTTCTGAATTCAAGTGGAGAAGATGGGCTTCCACAAACCCACTTTCCACCCTCTGGTCCATACAATTTTCTCAGGAAATCACTGTGTTATTATTACCACATTCACCAGCAGCCCCACTGCCTCTCCCTCCTTTGTAGGAAACATATCCTTTTACATATTTCTCTCTCTCAAATCTTTTTACATGTTCCCCCTTTCATCTAGACAGTTCTGAAATTACACCATAATGCAATGAGGTGTGGGATCTTCGCTTCCTTTTTGTTCCTTATTCACGGTGCTCATACTTGGTACTGGGTAGACCCTTTTTTTTTTTTTTAAAGATTTATTTTTTATTTTTACATGCAAGCTGGGGCACAGGCCAGAGGCGTGGGACGGTGAGAGGGCTCACCAGAGACAGAGCAGGGAGCAGAACAGGCAGATCAGAAATACACCGCTGAGGGGAGCAGCGGGCAAGGAAGGAGAGGTCTGCCGCGCCATGTGGGATTCTCCCTGGCCGGGCGTCGAACTCGCGTCGCCGCTGCCGACAGCTCCACAGCACAGCGCTTAACCACTGCGCCACCAGGGAGGCCCTGGGTAGACCCTTTTGATCTGAACATTTGCTTTGGCACAGGGCTAAATCAGGCATGCTCCCTCCCTCCATGGCCTGTGCTGGTTTCTGAAGTCACTCTACTTTTGCTGTCAACAAGTGAGCTTTCTGGGGGTAAACCAGGGTCTCAGGTTTCTCAGGTCTCAGTCATGGAGTTTCCCTGGCCACTGGGCTGTGTGTCCTTCGAGAGACAATATGGAACTGAAGAAACCACGCTGGAGCTGCTATTCAGGAAGGGCATCCTGGCTCCAGTTCCCCTTTTGCACCTGTCCTAACTCTGGATATGTCAGGAAATTGCTGAACCCAAATCAGCATCAGACTCAGTGGAGCCAGGAGCTCACCTCTTGAGATTTTGAGCAAGTCACTCAATCCCCATGGATTCCTCTGCCCCATCGTTTTCCTCCATTTGTTTTCCTGACCTAACTCCCAGGGTGTTGGGAGAATCAAATGAGGTGGTGCAGGTGAAAAGGCCTATTAATTGCTCTTCACATAAGTGTGTGTGTGTGCGCACATGCACACACAATACACAAGCATGAAATTAAGACATAGCTTGAAAGCTTCACTGCATTATAAAGAAAGACTGAAACCTACTAAATACATTTTGGCTTATTCTTCAAGACCCAGTGCAAATGTCCTTGTTATTATTTCTCTGGCTCAACATCTGAAATAATTGCTTTGGATACATTTACACAAGGGAATCGCACTGGGGCCAGAGTAGAGTTGACTGTGAGTGGTGGACGTGACCCTGACCAAGGAAGAACTTTTTTGTTCCCCATCCCTTTCAATATGGAGTACAGAAGCTCACTGAGTGTAACCAGGGAGGAAAAGATTAGCTCCTTAAATTTCTGTCTATTTCTCCATCTCTTGTCTCTCATAAAACATACATAGATTGATAGGTTAATTCATGCAAATTCATAAAGGCCTATGGTAGGATTCCACTGTTTTAAAATGCTGCTTGTTCCCGTGTTATGAACTGGAGTGCCCTCTCAGTTAGGAACCCATCTGTTAAAGCACACACACAACTCTGCAGTGCCCATGGAGACAGGATATGAAATTTCTAGGGCTCCATGGAGCAAAACTAGAAAAAAAGGATATATTCATTTTGCAAAGGAGAACATCAAGACACCCAGTGGGGTGGAGAAACTGAACGTGTGATTTCAGCAAATAAGTCTTTCGGGGATACCATGAGGTTGGGGTTAACATACCCATTTTGTAGATATGAACAGTCAAAACCTTGGGCTCCAAGTCACAAAACATATCTGCAGTCAACCCATCATTAGATGTCAGACCTTTAAGACTCAATGGAGGCTATAAGACTCCCAGATGGTCCACTGACCCCATAAAAGGGACAACCTTTCTCTGCCTCAGTTTCCCCACCTGTAAAATTAATGCACATTATAGGGGTGCTGTGAGGTTAAAGTAAGTTCACATCGGTCAAACCCTGGGTACAAGGTCTGCCCCCTAATATGTGCTACATAAATGTTAAGCAAGGAACGACAAGGAACATTACGCCAAAGTACATACAAAATCAAGACGGTATCTTCATTTTTCATGTCTGACAATGGTTCTGGCTCAGTTGTTGGTCTGTGATTACAGAATGCAGAGAAACATCTAGAATCATGGAGGAAGTGATACAATACCTGTCTGGCACCTTCTGTCCACCAACCCCTGCCTCACCCACTTTACCTCCCTCATTTTATTTAATCCTCACGAATCCGTAGAGTAGGTTCTATGATTATCTCCCTTTCACAGATAAAGTCACCGAGCCTGGGAGAACTTGGGCAGTTTGCTCAGAACTGTTAGAAGAAAGGGCTGATCAGGGACCCCAGAAAGCTTTGAAAGCCAAGCAGTTCCTTTATTGGCAGCTGCACCCCTCATTCTATCTTTCACAGGGTCCTACACCATCTGGAATGGGGAGTCAGAGAGGAGATGCTGGAGGGGGTGTCCTCCCTCCACCACATGGGTGAGCCCAGTGGTGTTCCCCAAAGAGCTGGAGGGGGGGCTGCCGCCAGTCAAGGCTGTGGGAAGGAAACCCTCTCCCACCGTCTCACAGAGCTGCGACGACCCCCGGCCCATAGAGGAGGGGAGAGGGGGTTTTCAAGGAAGACACTTCTGACTCCATCCAGAGGCTCCAGGCAGAAGCCCGGTATCCCCTAGGGCCCCCGGCTCAGCCGTTACTCCTAGGATGGTGGCTGGACTTCCTCTGTGGGCACGCACTGGGGGAGAGTGGGGTGCCCAGGATGCAGGTGACAAGCTCAGCTTACTCTAGGAATGATCTTGGGCAAGTCCTTGCCCCTCTCCAAGCCTCAGTTTCCCCATCTGTAAAGGGGATAGTACCAGAGGGTCCTCCCAGTGGTAAAGGTCTCTCATGTCTGTGGACAGATAAACCCAACAGCCCCACTCTGGCTGAAGCTCTTCTATGACACCTCCAGCAATGAGAAACTGGGGTCTTCTGGGCAGCGCAGCAGCCTGGAGGGATTCTGGAGGACTTGCTCCTCTCTGGTTCTCAGTTTTATCATTAGGGAGAAGGGAATGTAAGTTCCGCCTTGGCAGACAGAGGTAAAGATCTAGTGAGCTCACGGGAGTGAAGTTCCTGGCACCCACGAGCAGCTTGAAAGCCTGTTACTCTCCAAGTTGCCAAGTTACCATTCTCCCAGTAGAAACAAACAAAAGGAAACAGAGAGACAGTCCATATACATGCATAGAAAGCTCCCCAGCCTTCCCCAGCTGTCACGTGTCCCATCAGGCAGGGAGCTCTTTCGAAGAACCCCAGATGCATCACTTTATCAATGAACACTGAGGCCCAAGGTGCAGCTGCTCCGTCCGAGGTCACATTCCGGATTCCTGAACCCCACACCTGCGCTGCCTCCACTTGGGTTCCTAGAGGCCTGCCATCCTTGGCGGACAGCTTCTTCCCAGTAGCAAAAGGCAGGTCTGCACCCCTGCAATCAAAACAGTCTGCATTTCCTAAGCTTCTCCAAAAAGGCAGGTTTGGAGTGAGGTAAGTAGAAGAAAGATGAGTGAGAAGTGGTCCCTTGGTCCCTGGGGGGATGACGAGTGTGGGAGGGGCAGGAGAAGGAGTCAGTAACCCCTGCCCACCAGTTAGCAGAACACCCTCCTCCCTCGCTCCTTTATCCCCTGACTCTGTAAAAGGCCCTGCAAAGCAGACAGATGTTGGCAACAGCTGGGCCACTGTTGTCAGGGCAGTGCAGAGCCACTTGCTGCCGCTGGAGAAAGAAGCCTTTTGGTGATAGGAATAACAATAAAGATCTCACAACTGCGCTTCGTCTTCTCCTGTTTCAAGCGGCATCCCCACCCGCCTGGTCTCCCTCCAGTTCATCAGCCCGAGTGATGCAGTGTGGAGCTCCCCGCAAGCCCGGCGGAAGTACGCCCACTTCTTAGAAGGCAAAACCAAGGCTTGCAGAAGTTGGCCTTCAACAAGCACAGAGCTGATAAAGGAGCAAGAGGCCAAACGGTGTGGATTCCCCGGCCCCCCTTGTTCTCCACTCGGGATTTCACCTGGTGCTCAGAGTTTCTGCTGGTCAAGCCAAAATATAGAGCCAAGCAGGGAGCCTCTCACCAGGACAAAAGTCTTGGTATGAGGATATCTGCTGAAAACAGCAGGCAGCCATGATGGCAGAAGGGCCTAGCCAGACAGACCACCTTGACAGGAAGCTAACTGTAAACAGGAACTAGAGAGAGATGGTTTTGATTAGCAGCAACTTTGGGCCCCCAGCCCAACGGCCCTATTCACTTCCCCCTAGCTTGTGCCAGACTATGATGCACCCCCAATCCACATCTTTACCATGAACATTCTTCCACATACTTGCCCACATTCCCTGAATCTGACCTCCTGAATAAAATGTGAGACTGGGCCCAGAAGAGGGCATCTGTGTCTCCAGAGATGTAGGCCCTCTAGGTCTCTCTCTCTCTATCTCTCACTCTCTCAATCCTTGCACTTTGAGTTGTTTTATTTTTCCTTTGTCCCATGCTGCTCCAAACGCTGCTATCCCACAAGGCAACAAAACAGGAAGTCACAGGGCTCTGTGAGTAGTGCCCATTCTATGGGCTTGACCTGGGCAGGGGTTGTCAAAGGCAAGTTCAAGGCCAGCCCTGCCTGCGAAAGAACCCACTGGGTGTGGCTTACCAGGAACCAGACACGCAGCCTAGACTTGAGGTGCCTCCCTGGCTAATCCTCCCAACATTAAGAGACAAATACTATTTTTATCTGCCTTTTCCAGATATAGAAGAAGAACTTCAGAGAGGTCAAGTAATCTGCCTATGCTCACACTGATGACCAAGATGGGCCCTGGGGAAGTGACCAGTCCAGGGATGTGGTAGATGGAACCAGGATGCTGGGCTCCCAGCCCTGCCAGCCTCCTACTGTGTGGTGCTCTTGGGTAGTGGCCGAGCTGGAACTGAAGCCCAGAGGTGGTCGACTTTTGGTATGCGATGGTACAGGGCACAGGGAAGGACTCATGAGGAGGACCAGAGCCTTGGAGAGCGGAATTCTTCCCAAAAAGAAAGAAATGGGCATGGCAGGACGAGGCAATGCCCTCCCAGGGCGTATGCTTGCTTAGCGTGTTCCCAGACCCTGAGGAAGGAGTGCGGGGCAGAGGGAAGGAGGGGAGAGGAGAAGGAGAAGAGGCTGTGGACAGCCCACCATGCCTGGCAGCAGGGGACCAAGGGGACAGGCGGTGAGGATACTTGAGTGCGGCCACCGTCAACCCCAGCAGACCTGCAGCTGCCCCAGGACAACTGTCCCAGGTCTGCATCTCCTGCAGCCACGTGTGCCAGTTCTCCCTCTAGAGTCAGGGCCTTTGAAGGCCTTCGAGAGCTTACCTAACCCAATTCCTATTTTGCAGAAGGCGGTTCAAAAGCGCCACAGAGAGCTGGGCCCAAACTTACACAGCACATCCAGGGCTTGACTGCCCCCCAGGAGTCCTGTCTCCCGAGAGGACACTTTCAACCCCCCACCCCACACTCTCTCAGCCTCAGCTTTCTGTTCCTCACAGTCTTTCGTGTAAGGCCCCCATTCCTGCCCTGCCTCCCTGAGTCCCGGTCTCTGAGCCCGTCTCCCCTTTGTCTGCTGTGAGAGCCACTGCAGACGAGAAGCAGAAAGGGACAATGCTATGTCGGCTTGCTCTTTCCAAGCCTGAGGCACGTAAAGCCACCAGGAGCAGGGGGCATCTCGGGAGCATCACTGCTGACAAGAATGGAACCAAACAAACAAAACTTCACTGAGGGGAACTTGTCCTTTTGATGCTTTTCAGAATTGACATAGCCCCTCCTCAGAGTCTGCAGGATTCATCACTTAAGTGGTATACATCCTCAGATAGAAGGAACTTTGATGCCTGCTGGCCTATAAGCCAGGAACACCTTCTAAAGAGACCATCTGACTTCATTTAAGTTAAAGGTCATTTTTACATTGTAGCATTTCATGTAGAATCATGTGAACAAGGAACCTAAACATAAATACCTATAGAGAATGTAAATGGAGCAGGATATAACAAGAGAGACAAAATGGAGTGGTAGGGATTGTGGTAAACTCGAATACATGTGGTATTTCTAAATGGGTGTCTAATGCTGACTGACATCAGTCTACTGTTGCAACCCAGGAATGTGGACTCAATGTAGTAGTAGATATATTCTCTCTCTCTCTCTCTCTCTCTCTCTCTCTCTCTCTCTCTCTCTCTCTCTCTCTCTCTCTCTCTCTCTCTCTCTCTCCCTCCCTCCCTCCCGCCCTTCCTCCCTCCCTCCTCTCTCTCTCATACACACAAGCACATGCACACACAGACACACATACACAAACACACACACACCCCTATATTTTCATTTAAATCTGATTTTCAAATTTTGGGCAGCCAACATTTTTTTTAACTGGGTGGACATCAGTGGACAAAGCAAGATTCACCTGTAGCCTGGACCTAGTCTTCTTGGGCTTCCAGTTTACAGTCCCTGTTCTACAGAGTCCAAATAGTTTCATTTAACTTGGAGCTAACTTTGACATTTGCATTACCATAAATCCTCTTAGAGAGTGTTTCCCATTTGGAATGGTTCTCCTGAACTTAGCTACATCCTCCTGGGTGTTCCTATAGATTGCTGGACTGAAAACTGGCAAGTTTCCACCCAGAGGCTGTAACCTATAAATATATCTCAAACCTCCATTCCTTTTACACTCTGCTGGTGGATATAATTGAGTTTCTCTCCGTACCAAATGAGCTCTGAGTTCTTAGCACTGGATATACTTAATGGAGGAAAGTCAGGAGGAGTCTGGAAAAGGACGAATAACACAGAAATGGAACAAGGATATCCATACTGGAGAGACCATAAAGGTTTTATCACCTCTTGTTAGAAGAGAAATAAGTAATGCTTTCATTTCACCCTGCCTAATAAAGGCTTTATAGTACCCTGCCCAGCTCCATGCATATAAGTGGCCTGGAGACAGGGATGAGGGCTCCAGTCGCTGCTAAAGTTGATTCTCAGTAGGAGGTGTGTGTGACTACAGATGATTGGAGGCGATGTTTGTTTGGAACCTGCTGTCTCAGGGTCCTAAGAAGGGACACAAGGAGACTTCCCTACAGAAGTCCCTTGGAGGATACAGTGTGATTCCTGTCAGTGTGTGGAAACTGTCAAGTTTCCCACAGCAAAAACCAAAGTCAGAATCTCACGGGGAGTTTTGCTCTTGTGTGTTCCCCTCTGTGTGGCTCTGCAGAGAGAAGACATGAACTCCAGCCTTCCAGGGCTCGCTGACTCATTCATTCTTTCCTTTGTTCATTCATCCCATTGGTCCTGAGTGCCTCATCATCACTATCATCATCAGTCTGCATTTGCATAGATAATTCCCTTTAATTATTACTAGAAATCTACAAGGAAAGCTATGCCCTTTTTACTAATAAAGAAGCCAAGTCTCAGCAAGGTCCTGTGATATGTCCATAGGCTGCAGGGCTGGGGTGTGAGACAAGGTTGTCTGACCAGCCCCCCAGCCCCCCCCCACACACACCAACACCACCACCCCCTACCTTGTGGTTGTCTCACTACAAAATGCTATGTTAATAACAGTACAGAATTTTGTTGTGTGTTGGAAAGTAATTCATTGATTCTCATAACTGAGAGCAGATCTAATTAGCCTCATTTTCCAGAAAGGAGATTGAGTTTCAGATGGGCTAAGCAACTCGCCAGAGGCCACACAGTCATTAGGTGGGTCTCAAACATAGGTCTTCTCATGCCAAGGCCAGAATTCTTTAAAATGGGATGTAATAACCATCTCTATGGTCCCTTCAGTGATAATGACAACCATTAACAATCCTGAAAGTTATCAATTATTGATGCCTCACAATCTAAAGAACAGGAAGAAATTAACTAGACAAAGCCTGGTGGGAAAGAATGCCCGAGGCAGGGAGACTTTGGGCAAATACCAAGAGCCAGAGGGAAACAGACCAGAGCGCAGCACTGTTCACAGTCGCAAAAGCAAAAACAACCTAAATGCCCAGTGATGGATTAACAGACAAAGGCATGTGATATAGACATACAATAGAATATTATCAGCCTTTAAAAAAAAAGAAAGGAAATCCTGCCATATAGGACAACATGAATGAGCATGAAAGATATCATGCTAAGTGGGCCTCCCCGGTGGTGCAGCGGTTAAGCGCTGCGCTGTGGAGCTGTCGGCAGCAGCGACGCGAGTTCGACACCCGGCCGGGGAGAATCCCACATGGTGCGGCAGACCTCTCCTGCCTCGCCCACTGCTCCCCTCAGCAGTGTATTTCTGATCGGCCTGTTCTACTCCCCGCTCTGGCTCTGGTGAACCCTTTCGCCGCCCCATGCCTCTGGCCTGTACCCCAGCTTGTATGTATAAATAAAAAAAATAAATCTTTAAAAAAAAAAAGATATCATGCTAAGTGAAATAAGCCATGCACAGAGGGAAAAACATCACATGACTTCCTTTAGAGGAGGTAGCTAAAACAGTCACTCACAGAAGCTCTGCTAAGCACTTGAACAGAAAACACTCATTTCATCCTCATAGCCACCCTATAAAGTCAGTGTGACTATTACCATAGTAAAGAAACTGGGCTCAAAAAATTAAACAAAGCTTGCCCAAGCTACACAAGCAAAAGACAGCAAAGCCAGTATTTACATGAAGGTTTATGTGACCCGAATTCTTAATCCTCCTTATAATGCGCAAGCAAGAACTTGTGAGGGCTACTGACATAGGGTGAGACTCAGACATGCTGTCATAGATGTCAAGGTACCTGCCCCACATGCATTCTTGCTTTCTTCCTTAATAACAGACCCTGATTTTATTTCAGTGGGTTCAGTTGCAGCTAACAAGCATAGATGAGTCAGGTGACGAGGGACTGATCAATGAGATGTAAGGGTAAGTGTCCTGAGGGACTTCCCAAAGAGCTCCTTAAAGACAGCTGCTTCAGCTGGGTGGTGTGGCTCATTTTTCCTTTCATTTTCCCCCTTCCCTGCTGCTTGGGATTTGTAAGTGATGGCAGTATTTCTGCAGCCATCATGGGCCAAGAGGATGGATGCAACACTCTAGGATGGTGAGGAAAAAAGTAAAAAGGAAGAACGGGAGAAGGAGAAGGAAGGAGGGAGGGAGGGAGAGAGAGAGAGGAGGAGGAGGAGAGGGAATAGAAAGACAGACAACAGAAGGAGGAGGGAAGGAGAAAGAGAAAGAGTGGGGGGGAAAAGGGGGAAGGGTGGGAGGGAGGGAAGACTGAGTTCTTGAAGACAAGGTGGAGCTGCTATGCCAGCAGTGGCTATTCTGTCATCAGACTTGTTTTAAATGGCTTGATTAGGCACTACTATTTTGGCTTTTTTTTTTTTTAATATGCAGTCAGACTTCATAGTAATTGATAGAGATCTGCCCTCACGTAGCTCACAGTCCTTCAGGGAAAATGGGGAGGCAACAAACTGCTAACCGTGATAGAAAAAGGTGACTAAATCTCTAAACATAGGTGAGAAATGGGCTCTATTTATCCTCCATGGCTCCACCATGACAGCCTGACAGCAACATCGCATGCCAGGGCGTGCTCCATGTGTAATGGCAATGGATAAGCTGTCCATTCTGGAAGGCAAATGCATCCATTTCAATTAGATGCACCCCATGCTAGGATTGTAACCAATTAATCCTGCCCATCTGAAGCCTGATTAGTCGGAATATTTGGGTGAATGGATAATAACAGGCTAATAAGCCTGCTATCTGAATGCCACCACACGTCTTTTTTGACACAATATTGCGGATGCGTTTGCAGCATCTGTGACTAATCTTCAAGTGGCGGGGGACCCAGTTTGCAGAGTGGCAAGAGAACAAGAGCAGTGTGGCTCAGAGGCACTGGAGTCCAGGAATCTAGAGCCGGTTCTGCACGGTCCTATGCCTCTGGGTTTGGGTCCAGGTGACCCAATTCTGCCTCTAACACGTCCTTCCGCTTACGGTGACCTGGACGCAGGCAGGGAGGTGGGATGTCTGTGCTACTGTTTCAAATCTTCCCCGAATCCTCCATGTGACTCAAGCAAGTTCCTTTCCCTCTGTGGTTTTCTACTGACTCATCTGTATTACTCACCTTTAAAAAAAAAAAAATCAATATAACAGTTAACAGGAGCTCTACCCTCTTAACATATTTTTAAGTACACGGTAAAATATTGTTAACTATTCCCACTGTTCTGTAAAACAGAGCTCTAGATCTTTGTCATCTTGCATAACTGAATGGTTAACTCCTCATTCCTCCCATCCCCACCCCCCATTCTACAAATTTCTATGAGTGTGACTATTTCAGCCAACTCATCTAAGCACAATCAGGCAGTATCTGTCCTCCTTGCCTGGAGTATTTGACTTAACCCAACGTCCTCCACATTAGGTGTATATGGCTGGTATCTATGGCAGGATTTTCTTCTTTTCCTGAAACCGAGTAACGTTCCATTATATATCTCACAATATCTTTATTCATCCATCAGTGGACATTTAGGTTGTTTCCACATCTTGGCGATTATGAAAAGTGGTGCAATCATCCAGAAGCTCCTGATGTGTGCAGTCTCCCTGTCTAGAACATTCTTTCCCACCAGTCTTCACCTAGTTAACTTTTTCCTATTCTTCTGATTATTGCTTCCTTCTTGAAAACCTTCTCCAGCCACCCCTTGCCCAGGGCTCTCTGTGCTCCTGACTTGCTGATAATTGTTTTACTTTATCATAACCATGTGTTTACAAATCCATTCTCCTCCATAAACTCCATGATGGCACAGGCAAGGTCTGATTGCTTGCAATTATATCCCAGGTGCCTGGCAGAGGGGAGGCAAAATAAAAATGTATCTGCTACAGCCTGACTCTGCCCATTCCAGTACATGGAGCAAGAGACAAATGGAATCTGAGGCTGAAAAAAAATCACTTTGCAAAGCTCTAAATTGATAAATAAATGTAAGGAATTAGGAGTGATGAAAAAGTCCTTGAAGGTACAGAAAGAAGCATTTCAATTCTTGCAAGAGCCTCACACTTGCTCAAAGTGTCACCAATAATTACTCCGGCATTTCCTCCCCTCATTCATAGTAATTAAGACATAGTGTCTTCATTAGGGGAGAAACCAAGGTCCAGAGCTGCAGCTATCACACAGGGTGTGAGTTCTGCCAAGGTGGCTCCGAGTCGTGTGGCCCTAGGTAAGTCATATAGCCCTCTTGGGTCTCAGCCCCATTACCCCACGTACAGAGGAATGATAATCTCCTCTAGGAGCTCACAGGTTGCTGTGAGAGTCAAACAGAGTTAATGTGTGTAAAATGACTTGGAATCTGTAAAACACTACAAAAGTGTCACTTTCCTGCTGGTATCTCACCCAAACAAACAGTGAGTAGAGATTCCCTGGGGAAGAGGACAGAGACAAAGGCAAGTGTGGGGGAGGAGATGCATTTCTTCACTAGACTCAGCATCTACCAGGCCTCTCGTGTGTGCAGGGGCTGTGCAGAAACTGGAATAAGAGGTGAACTAAGCAGGCTCTTCCCTCCAAGGCCTTCCGGTTTGGTTGCTGGAGGCGGAGGTGTGAGGGGAGAAGCAGGTGAAGAAAGCGTTCTCATTTTGCAGGCATCGCTGCAGAGCTGCTGGAAGGCAAAGGCGGTTGGCGTGGATGCTGGAGCAATTGCTCAGATCTGACCTTGAAGGAACTCCTGGGACAGGTAAAGGTGTGTGGATTCTATCTTGTGAGGAAAGTGACCAAGTCAGATTTACCCAATGATAGAACATTCTGAAGACAGGCACGAGAGGCAGCAGGACAGCGGAATCCTATTCAGAATTTTGGAGGGGAGAATGGAAAAGTAAAAACTGTAATAGAATGGGAAAAAAATAGAAGAAAAAAGAAAAAGGAATGTTAATTGAAAAGGTAGGGAAAGAATGGCTAATAAGGAACTTGTAACGAAAGACAGAAAGGCAAGGGTTAATGGCTTGCCTCCAGTCTTCAGGCTTTGGAAGCCTTCCAAGGCCTCCACAGTCCCTCACTCAGCTTGCATCTTGGCTGTGGGACAGAAACTTCCAGAGTGGACTCTCTGCCATAGATGAAGGTGCAAGGAGCCGGGAAAAAGCACTGGTGTGGGTTCAGATCAGAGTGAGGTGGGTAAGTCCCTCAATGCGCCCCTCATCTGTCAGACAGTCCCTGCACCAGAGAGGACAGCAGAGCCCCCTCACAGGACGATGTGGGGTCAGTGGCAGGGAGACCTACAAGACCCTCATAGATGGATATTTCCCAGGACAAGGAAGGGCTTTCGTGCCCTTCCCCTTCACCCATCCTTGGCCTAACATCTGACCTGTGCCCAGCAAAGGACACTAGTGCTCACTCTGTAGCGGGAATCTGGAGGGATGCGCCTCTTTGCACGGACTCATGCGCTACCTTTTCCTAGGCACGCAACACAGCTATGAAGTAGGCGGGGCCACACCGTCCCCATTATGCAGATGGAGGCCCTGAGCCCGGGAGAGCAAGAGACAGGGGCCTGTAGGGAGCTGACATCTTTGACCTAGCCCAGACACCTGTGCCAGGTGCAGTCAGGGCCTGTGCTGTGATCATGGGCTGGCCCTATATCTCAGGAGAGCCTCTTCCCAAAGCTGACCCCTGTAGGCACAGCCTTGCAGTGTACAGTCTTACTGTATAATCTTGATCCCAAAGTTTGGCAGCCCACAGAAACATTTCTCCCTCCTGTCTCACCATCAGGACCTGGACAAAGAAATCAGCAATTGATGTGTATGCCCTCTTTCACAAATAATGAATTACCTATGGGAACCTAAGGCAAATGACTTCATTCTTTTAAACCTCAGTTTCCTCATCTATAAAATGGGAACATTCTCTCCAACCTTGCTGATCACAAGGGGTCATTATTAGGATCATACGAGAATATATGTGAATGTGTTTCCACAGTACAAACATGATATTTTGGGCAAAACTACTTTTTACCAGTACCACAAGAAATCATTTTTAGTACTGGAGTGAGGCTACGGTGGCAGGGGATGGTGCCAGTGCCTGGTGTGGGTCATAGGACACCTTAGATGTGAGGCCCAAGAGCTGGGCCTAATCCTAAAGGGCATAGGGACCCCGGGAATATTCCGAACAGGGGAAAGATAAGAACAGATGAGTGTTCACTGGCTTGACTAGCCCCTTAGACCTTAACCAATGATCTTGAATATCAGGATAACAATAATAACAGTAGTAGTGGTGGTAGTAGTAGTAATAATAATAATAATAATAATTAATAGGCTTTATGTTGATCACATCTTTTTCAAGGCAGAAGCAGGGTTTGTGTAGTCACTGCATAGTTTATACAATTACCTATTTGATCAAAAAAAAGATAGGTAGCATGAATTACAGACCCCAAATAGGCCACACGAAGAAGGCAAAAAACTATAGGAGATCATATCATCAATCTGCATTTAAATTTCATGCCAGTAATTTTTATGTCTTCTTGGAGGTCTATCCCCCAGCCCAGAAGGAGGATGGAGGGACCAGCACAAACTCTGCCCTCTCCAGGCCTCCAATTCCCCATCCAGAACCAGCGGTTTGGAGCAGATGCCCTCCAGGGTCGCCCAACCTCTGGTGTGTGGTGAATCTTACTCTCCAATATGTTTTTCAATTAAATGTTTATAATGTCCGTTCTCAGGACCAACTTCATTAAATCATATTTGAGAGGCAGAAAGGGAGGGAGGGAGAGAAAGAGGGAGGAAGGAAGGAAGGAAGGAGGGAGGGAGGTGTGGGAGGGAGGGAGGAAGGAAGGGAGGAAGGGAGGAAGGAAGGAAGGAAGGAAGGAAGGAGCCTTATCAAGGGGTGACACTAACCCAAATTGCTGAAGTCCTATCAAGACCTCCAGGCACTTGGAGAGAAGAAGAAAGAAAAATGCAACACAACCCTGAAAAAAAGGAGAGACCGTCCATGGGAAGTCTGTCCTTCCCCGACTTAAACCTTAAAGCCACAGAGGATTTCTGTCCTTGCCTTTTAATCCCACATCAGCCTCCCTGCAGCCTTTCTGTTCTTGAAATTGAAGGCTCTATTTTCACTCTGATCCTCTTTCACCGATTATCCAAACTGGAAAACTCTTTAAGAGCATTTTGGCCGGCAATTCTCAAACTTCGTTTGTTCAAAACTCTTTGTTCAAATGAAATTTTATACTCAAAATCCAATATCAAAGTCTATCAAGCAAAGTTTCTGTAAGAGTGAGGGTGTGTGTTGTTCCTCTCCTCACCTTACCCATCTTCCCTCTTGGCCCAGAAGCATGGCCGCACACCCCTAAAGGCCCAAGAAGCATTGACTGGGCCTCCCTGGTGGCACAGTAGTTTAAGTCTCAGCACTATGAAGCTATCAGCATCTATTGCAGCATGAGTTCAATCCCCGGCCAGGGAGCTTCCCACATGGCGCAGCAGACCTCTCCTGCCTTACCCGCTGCTCCCCTCAACAGTGTATTTTCCATTGATCTGTCTGTTCTGCTCCCCACTCTGTCTCTGGTGAATCCTCTCACCACCCCACACCTCTGGCCTATACCCCAGCTTATATGCATCAATAAATAAATCTTTAATATAAAAATAAATTTTAAAAAAGCATTGACCAAACTTTATTTGTTCTAAGATGAAAAAGCCGGAAGCCAGACTGCAGGAGGCGCTAATCCCAGCTGCATTGCTAGAAGGCAACAGCCAGAGCCAGGCCTGGACTTCCGGGCCAGCACGCATCCCGAGTCCCCTTTGGTGCCTTTGTCCCTGCCTGTTGAGACCGGGGCCTCAAGGGCCCTCCAGGTAATGGTCTCCCCGGAGATCCACACCACCCCCACGCCCTTTCTTCCTTCCCTTGGAGAATCAGCTCACTAACCACCCACACTCAGTGCCAACTCTGCACTCTGGAAGCAGATAGACAGATTGGCCTCCCCTGACCTGGCAGGTGTATTCTCAGAGCCTCAGGGGGTTTTCCAGTGCCTGCTGCCGCCCGGGGCTTCTGAGTCCACATGGGACCAGAAGTCTTCGTCTGCAACACAACCACACACACACACTCTCTCTCTCTCTCTCTCTTACTCATTCTCTTTCTTTCTCTCTCTCTCTCTCGCTCTCTCTCTCTCTCTCTCTCTCTCACACACACACACACACACACACACACACACACACATCAGGTTTTTAGTGTTGCCGACACCATTGCCGGCAAAGCCTCATGGACCAGGAGTGAGAAAACTGAGCTGAGTCCTAATCAACCTGGTTGATTTGCTGGACCCAAGTTTCTTGGCATCATAAGGGCTTCCTGTTTGTTCCTAGGCACCGCACAAGTCTGTTGTGAAGATCAAGTGAGAGCATGAAGGTAGAATTGCATACACAAAAGAAATAATTTTATTTGGTAAATTTTTCATCATTTTCCCTTGGGCAGGACATTTTCATCACTTTCAGTTAATACTTAGCACATATTTCCATTTGTCTCTTAATTTATTAAAGAATACTTTTTGAAAAAGACTTATTTCAAATGATAATTTGATCCTGTCTTCTACCAAAACCATTCACTTAGAAATTCATTCATTCAACAAACGCTCCAGGGGGCATCTACCAAGTGCCACATGCTGGCTCTGAAAGCCTCACAAAGCTCACGGTCTCATCAGCGGCAGGGATGACAGAGCATGGCGGGCAGAGAACCATCCAGATCGCAGGAAGAGCAGACAGAAAGAGGTTCCACTCTAGTGGTTCAGTGAGCTGAAACAAGCAGGGAGTGCCCAGGAAGGAGGCTGACACACTGGAGCAGAGCATGATGGTTCTGGAAGTAAAGCTAGTAAGTCAGAAATATCTCAGCATCCTCATTCTACAGAGGAAAAATTGAGAGCAACAGAAATGAAGTGACTTCCCCAAGGTCACACATGGAAAGCACTGGAGGTAGAATGGCAACACAGATCTCTCCTGCCTTTTTTTCCCACCCAGACGGCTGCATGCTGGCTCACTCCCTGGCCTCATTCATAACTTGAAGCAAATGCAGCTTTCTCAGTGAAGTGATTTCTGGTCACCTTATTTAAAACAGAACAGCCTGTCTTTCTCTAGCCCAGTATCCTGCTTCTTTTATCCTCATCGCGCTTAGTACAGTCTGATAATGTCTGTTTGTGCATTAGCCTGCTCTCTGACAAAAATACAAGCTCCATGTCAAGGATGTGGTTGTAGTCCTGCTGTATACTTGGTGCTTACAGCAATATCTGCCACATGGAAGGGACTCAATAAATGTCAAATGAACGAATGAATTTTGATCTCTAATAATTTTGATCTTTCTCTGCTACTCAATGCTAGTTTGCACTTCCCTGACTGATGGGGAATATTTGAGTTATTATTGATTGGCAGGAGACAAGATAGGATTTGGCATTAGAAAGTCCATGCTGGTAACATACAAAGAATGGACAGGAGACTGTCAATGTGCAGGCTTGGTGCAGAGGCAGCAGCACTCCTTCTTGCCAGGGAAGATGATGGTCTAGACCAGGGAACAGCATGAGGCATGGAGAAGAAAGGCCCCCCAAGACCTGAGTCCCCCACGCAGACCATCAGCCCAAGACTTGAGAGGTCCCTTAAGCAAAGAGGTCAGAGAAGGGACGCAGCTCCGACAAGCTATAGCTACCCCATTGCAGAAGATCAGGCATGAAAGTAGCAACAGTAGTTTCTCAAATGAAAATTCTTCCAGAACCACCTCTGATAAAATTCTATCCTCTGTGGGCTGCAGAAGTGCTATCTCTGGACAGCACTGCAGCCACCCCACTTTCTGCATGCATGCTCCCCTGTGCCCAAGACAGGACAGGAAGATCTCTAAGGTGGTGATTTTCATTCCAACAAAGCCTGGAGGAAAGTTAAGGAGATGCTGCAAAATATCCAATTCAAGTACATCCATTCACTTGCTCGCTCATTGTGTCACTCAATCCACCAGGGTCAGTCAATGAAAGCTTCTGATACCCTCACAGAGCCAGAGATCTCCCTCCCATTGGGCCTGAAAAAGCAGGGCAGGTCTGGTCTCTGTCCACCTGATGGGATTCCCCCAGTGTTTCCCAACTACACAAGGCCATTGAAAAAAAAAATCAAATCATCATTAGTTGTTCTAGTGTTTTATATTGGAAGTGCTTTATACCATTTCTTCAGCAACTCCGTAAGACAGTTTTCATTCCTCTCTTTGCCAAATAAGTTAACTGAGGCTCCGAGACATTTAGAAATTTTCCAAGGACGAGGGAATTCGGGATATGTAAGCAAGGGTTTGAACCAGTGTTCAGTTTTCCCCAAAGCCCTTCCTTTGACCTGGGCATCTCTGTACCTTGCAAAAGCCAGGTCTTGACATCAGACAGCCGTGGAGCAAATCCTGGCATCAACACAGTGTGGCCTGGAGTACTGTGAGGCAGGTGCCACTTGAGGTTACTTGTTTTTCTTATTATTGCTGGGCAAGTTAGTTCATCACGACATCCTCCTAGATGTGAGAAGATCAGGGTACACAGCGATCTGGTAAGAATCGCGAAGCTCTAAAGAGATGGTGTATACTGTGTCCAGTCTGCTGCCTGGCGTATCGGGAGGTCATGGAGAGTAGTGTCAGTGCACTCGACTGTGGCTGAAGGGCAAACTTGCAGCCCCAAGGGCAATCCTGGGTCTGAACACAGAAAGGGCCCCTTGCTAAGGAGGTTTTCCTCCCTGTGCCTGGGCCTATTGGTTCAGAGGGTCATGCCAGTCTCCTAAATCTGTTCTGCCACACCCAGTTTCTCTCCAGCAAAGGGAGGGGCTAGGGAGCACAGGAGGAGGTGTTGGGTCATTGGCCCAGAAATAGCAATGCCCTCTAGAAAGCCCTGGGGCAATCAGCCCCAGACAGGGACCACTGTCAAAGATATTTCTGGGGCCATCCTCAAGGATGCCTCCCTCCTGCTGAAAGGTTCCCCTGGGCAGAGAAAGGGCTAGAATGGTAGGAATCCAGAGAGTCTAATTTCACTGGGCACTGCCATCAAAGGCAGAATGTAACTGCATTAGCCAAGGAGGGTCTATGATGTGGAGTCTCTGTGCCCCTCTTTGCCTGTGCTCCCCATTCCTATTCTCATCACATCTCTAAAACAAGCAGAATTACCTGCTTCATTTAACACAAGCAAATGGAAGTGCAAGAAGTCCAGCCACAGTCATGGAAGTCTCTATCCCTTGGGCCAAGCATTACAGTCCCTGTCAGGGAAGCCATGAATGGGGGAGTCAGGACATGATGGGGGAGGGGGCTGGATCTTTGATGACCCGGGTTCCCCCTGCCACTCCTGTCCATGAGCGAGGCTGGGCTCAGCCTCGGGGATGACTCACTGACTTTGGAAGTCCAGTGACCTAATCCACCCTTGAGCCTTGGTTCAGCAGCCCCATCCAGCCACACACCCAGAGGTTTTTATCTGAATGAAAGGACAGCTTCAGGAAGCCTTTGAGTCTGCGTACTCATGGCCTGCCTCACTCCATGCCAAGAGTGGCCTGGGAGGTGCCTGGAGAGTACCTGACAGCAAGGGCTGGGGAGGCTTCCAGAGCCTGCTCTGTTCCACTGAGATTTCCTCCTTGTGCAAATCACTCTGTCTCTGCACCTCAGTCCATCTGGCAAATGGGGGCATTAATAGCAATCTGGATGGATGGTGTGAGGAATACAGGACAAGCAGCACCTGGAGAGTAATTGAGGAGGCGGGCGACAAAGGCTACCATTTCTTAAGCATTTCTGACAGTGATTGATATCCCTAAGTAGCACTTACTGTTATTACTGATGTTTTTCCTTAAATCCACTGTACACTTCAGCTATCATGTCACTGGAGGGACTTCTGCAGCAAAGCCCAGTGTCTCCTCTGACATCTGATCCTCCCAACAGATCCTGGGCTTCTATGGAGGGGCAGATCCAGGATCAGGGACCTGTTATGGTTATGGGGATAGGTTATGGGTCCTGGTCAGGGAGGTTAGCATCAACTTAAGCAAAGCAAAGCAAAACAAAACAAAACAAAACAAAACAAGCCAAGGCAAGGCAGATTACCTGGGGAGGTTTCATTTAAAGGGTAAATGTAACCCCCTCCTTTGCCCCTCAAAAAACAGAAGAGTGTAAGCAAATTGCAGGAAGAAGCTACAGCTGCAAAGCATGCTGGGAGAAAATGGAGGAGCCAAATTTGGCCGGAGCTGAATGTATTAGACAGAGAATCTCACTGGTGCTGGGAAGAACCACAGAGCAGGAAGAGGGGAGGAGGAAGGCCGCTCAGATCTCAGATCTCTCCAGAGGTGTGGCTGGTTGGGGGCCTCTAGGGCAAATCTAAGCGAGAAGGCAGGGTTGACAGGCCTCTGGCAGGAATTAAGCTTCAGCCTCAGATGTGAAAAGGGCGCAGCTTACATCAGGAGAAAATTACTTCTTTGGAAGCACACACCTAGAGATACCCATCTCTCCAAAAAAAAAAAAAAAAAAAAGGCATATTTTCTCTGAATTAAAATAATGTCCACATAAAAAATTCCTCCCGTGTGGACCTCTAAACATTGTTGCCTCTTTCTCAATTCCATCTGATGCCCACGCCGAGCCTGTGAGGTCAGTGGGGGGAGATGACTTCTCCATGGAGACTCAGGGGCCAGGACCCTGGGCTTGGTGTGACCTCAGCCCGGACTCGCTGACAGCCCTGCTCCTCCTCTCCCCTTGCGTTCCTGGGGACCTATCCCTCACCCCTTGTGCAGAAGCTGCTATGTGCGTGAGCAGCACAAGCACTGACTCCTGCGGTCCTGGAACATCTGCTGCTGGCACGAGCCTCAGAAACGTTGCTATTTCCTGAAGATCTTTAGCAAGAAACCTTGTCAGCAAGAAACCCTCTTGGAGAGGTCATGGATTATTTTCCTGGTAGTCGGCCTGGACTCAGCCCAACCCCAAGTGGAGTGGAGAGACTGTCTTCAACCTATGAGGTCCTGAGGGTGGGGAGCTGGAAGCAGGAGGGAGAGGACAAAGGGACCTACTATTGTTTTGAGTTCTACTCTGTGTCCTGCATGCTGGGTGACTCACTCAATTACGAAAACTTACCGACGCCCTCGTGTTATGATTCCCATTTGAAAGGTAATTCAATTGAGAATTAAGAAAGTTAAATGATTGGTCAAGATCCTGCCACCAATGAGTAGAAGTGGTTGGATTTGAACTTAGGTCTGAGTGTTCAAAAAATCAAGTTCTTTGTACCATATTGTGATATCCCTTGAATGAAGGTAGAATCATGGGAACTCTAGACACTGCTAAAGTAGCATAAAAAGGGAGGACCCTAAGGAGGAGGGAGGGAAGATGAGGGTGTGAAGAAGGAGGAAGATAAATGAGTGCTCTTTGGCCCGGGTCCACTACCATCCCATCACTATTCTAGAACTCAGACCCTCTCATTTGCTAAGTTAACTGTACATCCCACATCAACTTGACCCCTGCAAAAAGTTGTGAAGGAAAGAAGACATGTCACTTTCTCTCCACTTAAGAGATGAGGATGGTGAGGTTCCAGAAATGTTAAATAATTTTTAAGGTAATTGCTGATAGTGACAAACCTGCCATCTCAATAAAGGTTTTGACTTAAAAAAAAAAGGAAGACATTTCTAGAAATGTTTTTATAACACCAACCACTTAAGAAAATAATTTTTCTTCCCACCCAACCCCAGCTTTATTGAGATTTACAAAACAACATTGGGGAAGTTTAAGAACACTTTTCACTGTTATTGGGAATGGTATAGTCATTTTGGAAAATAGTATGGAGGTTACTCAAAAATTAAAAATAGAACCAACATACATACAATCCAGCAATCCCACTGCTAGGAATCTCTCTGAAGAAAATGCAGTCCTAACTTCGAGATGTCTGCATGTGTTGACTGCAGCATTAGTGACAAAAATCAAGATATGGGCCTCCCCTGTGGCGCAGCGGTTAAGCGCTGCGCTGTGGAGCTGTCAGCAGCGGCGACGCGAGTTCGATGCCCGGCCGGGGAGAATCCCACATGGCAAGGCAGACCTCTCCTGCCTTGCCCGCTGCTCCCCTCAGCAGTGTATTTCTGATCTGCCTGTTCTGCTCCCCGCTCTGTCTCTGGTGAATCCTTTCGCCACCCCACGCCTCTGGCCTGTATCCCAGCTTGTATGTATAAATTAAAAAAAAAATTTAAACAAAAAAAAAACAACAAGATATGGAAGAAAACATTTTGCAGTGGAACCTGGCACATGCACATGTATATACACACAAACACACACTAGCACACAACCTGACATTTCAGAAATAAGGCTTGTTCTTACTTTCTATGATCTATTCTGATATTCTCAGTTCATTCCATTCTACTTTGTTGCAGGAAATGCTGATCTTGACTCATCAATGAATTTAATGGGTCAAACACTGAAGTTTAGAAAAGAACCATGGACCTTCCAAGGCAGGAAAGCATGAAGGAAGTAACTTGAAATATTCAAAGGATGCCAATATGGGGGTGTGTGTGTGTGTGTGTGTGTGTGTGTGTGTGTGTGTGTGTGTGAGAGGGAGAGAGAGAGAGAGAGAGAGAGAGAGAGAGAGAGAGAAGAGAGAGAGAGAGAGAGAGAGAGAGACAGAGAGAGAGAGAGAGAGATTGAGATTCATGCTTCACTGCTAGAGTCATAGAGAACTATGACCAAATGGAGGGAACAATATGGACATAAATTTTAGGTCAACATGAAGAGGTATCTCTAAATAGACAAAACTGTCCAGAAATAGAAAGATGGCCCCAAGAAGTAGTGAGCTCCCTGGCACCAGAGACCTTCCAGCTGCAACTTGGACATCACTTGACAAAGATACAGTAGTTGCAACTGAAGGTGACCTCTAAGTTTCTTTCTAGGCCAGAGACACAATTTAATGTCTTTTTCTCATTTTTCTCCCTAGGACAGCCACTACCACAGGAAATTTGGGCTTTGATTTTGGAGTCAGAGGTCACAGAGGAAGAAAAAGATGCTGAACTTGGTTCCTGTGCCAAAATGGGGATGAATACACCTATCTGCTTTCTCAGAAAATAGGAAAAATAAGGAGTAAAAGAGCAATTTAGGGAAGGAATGGAGGTATAAAGGAGTGCAGGGAATGAGAGGGGCAGTGCGTGTTAGCCCTTGCTCTGTTCAGCTTCTCATGGTGAGACACCGAGTTGGCATCATTTCTCCAAGCTCTGCCCTGGGGGTGGCCGACACCTCTCTGAGGCTGATATCAGCTCTCACTTTCTCATATTCCTTCTCACCTTACTCCTGGGTACCCACACCTGGGTACTCAGGAAGCCCATTCAGCAGCTGTGGGAGGAAGGGAACAAAAAGGGTAGGGATTGGCTTTGGTCTCTCCTTTGGAGGGAAGAAGGATGAACAATTATGACCCATCTCCATGGCCTTGTGCTGACTGAGAGAGTCTCATCCCATCAAATGTGTGGGTCATGGAGTTCAATTCATTAATTTTTGTGTTGGAGGAAGGCTGACAGGCCTGGTGCTGACATGAATAATGATGGCTCACCAGGAGAGGGCCCTGCAAAATCCGCAGCTTAATCAGACACAGAGAGTCTCCTCAGGCATTAATGTGGGCCAAGTGCTTTCCAACCAATCAGACCCGATTTAAATGTAATGTTGCAAATTGTGACCACGCAGCCCTCACACAAAACAGACTCAAACTGGGTTACTCTTTTGTTCCCTTTTCCTGCTCATTTGGAAGCACCTGCCTGGTCATTGTCTGCACTGGAGCTTGCAGCAAGGGAGGGGGCTGGACTGTGGTGGCAAGAATTCACATAGAGCCATGCAGGCTAGCGCCTGCAGCCCTGCTCCAGCACGTTACGCTCTTGTTTTGAAAGCCCATTCGTTGCTCACTTACAAAGCCCTGCTGTTTCTTCCTGGCCTGCAGGATGCAATCCAAGTCTAGCATCATACTTCTCTAGACTTACCACCAACCAGGCTTCCCGAGCAACCTCTGCTTCATCAAGAAACACTTCCACCCCTTCCCCAGTGCATGGCCCCTCACTTGAAGCCTCAGGGTGTCTGCATGTGCTGTGCCCTCTGCCTGGAATGTTTTTATTTGTTCCCCTCTGTTCAACTGTATCCACTGTCTCTTAATCCAGAGGACACTGACAAGAGGCAAAGTACACACATAACTCATACAGCCTTGAGAAACCGGGATGTCCTTTTGACTTTCTGTCCAGAGTAGACACTCAAAAAAAGTAGACTCAATGAATGAATGAATATGTAACTTTGCACAAGACATTTCAAGTCTCCTGTCTTCTACTTCATGGTTATAAAATGAGAAACACGTAAAACTAGCTCCTGCACATATATCAGTGCCACTAGTCACAATGGACACTTACCCTTTCAGCCCTCTCAGCTTCCCATGCCTCTCTGAGCCCCCCCACAAGAAGAACTATGAATGGAAGCTCTTGTCCTCCAATGCTGTCTTCTTAGCTATCCAGGGCATCAATTCTCTGCAACTCAGCTTCTTCATATGTAAAATGTACATCCTGAATTGGAGAGGGCTGGAAGGATTAAAAGCATCATTCATTCATGTCTACTTTCAACATCTACATCAGATGCAAATTATTGAAATGATGGATGTAAAAGCAACATTTGTGAGGTGAAGTACAGGGTGGTGCTTCGCCCAAGAGCTCTACATCCCTATCTCAACTCTCTGCCCTTCCCCTTCTTCCTGCCTTCCTTCCTTGTTTCTCTTACTGGCCCCTGTTATCATACCCCGGACCCTCACAGTGGGGTTTGCATGTTCTTGAGGAAAGAGAACAGACACAATCTAACTTTTCCCTGGGGATTCAGATGGCTGTGAAGCAATCGACCCCTTCACCAGCACACATGAAGGCCAAGCAGGGAAACACCTGTCACTCTGCCCTGCTAATTGTCAACTGTGCTCATCTTTCAGTGCCTTTGAGCAAACCATCATGTGAACAGGGTGAGAGGGTTACTATTAATTAAGGGAACGGAACATCTCAGCTCTTCTTATGAGGACCCATCATCAGAAGTGCATCTCATCATTCCATTTCTAGCAAGCATTTTCCAAGATGATGGGACAATTTGAAGCAATGATCTCTCAGTTCCAAACTTCCCCTATTTTCTTCTAACCTGTCAGAAACCACATACATGTATCCTCAACCTACCTTTTGTCAGGAAAACATCAATGTTTTTGAAAAGAAACAGAAAGCCAAGAATTTAGATTTTTCAAGGTGGTCTTTAAATTTAATTATCAAAGTGGGGGAATTGGAAGGTCTGGAGATGACAATGTATAGGAGTGATAAGGGAAATATCATATTTTCCCACCATTAATTAACTACATGAATTTGGGCCATCCATTTATCTTTGAATTTTGTTTTGTTTTGTTTTGTTTTTACTTCTGAAAATTAAACTAGTTTGGTTTTAACAAAAAGTACTGGACATCCACCCCCCCCAAGCCCCTGCCATGTGACTTCCTGCAGGGAGACCAAGATAGAGAGAAAAGTAACATACAGCCTAAATTGTTTAGGAATGCTGAATTTAAAAGTATTATATGCATTACAAAGTGTGCTACAGAAACACTTATAGCTCTTTTGATTGTGTGTATGTGTCTATGTGCATATATGCATTATTCCAGTGAGTGAATGGGAAAGGGAGGACAATACGATTAGCAAATTTCTCTGACCCAAAGTTAGCAAGTATTTAATATAAATGAGATGTTATTCTAAGTACTGTACACAGAGCAGTGAACACACCCAAGGTTCTGTTTTTGTGAAGCTGATGTTCAGAAAATAAGACCCATTTGAAGGGGAAAAGAAGGAACCCTGGGTTTTTTCACCCAGGTATGGAGCATAATTAGGAGTGGGCCTTTGGTCACAAATAGAAACTAAGACAAGTTGAGGCTGTATTCTCCAGCAGAAATCAGACCAAAAAGCAGGTTGGCCATGGGTTTGATCAGCACCTTGGACAGCACACTCACCTATGCTTTAGGCAATGTTTGGGCATATTATCTAAATCAACCTGATTTGTGTTTAACAGTCTCAAAGAACTTGGGATGTTATGTAGGACCTGATTCTTCTTTCATGATTCTGCCTGAATGTTTGAGGACTGTCTATATTGGCCAAGGTTTCCTCAATAAAGGCTCAGCTAAGCCTCTAGTTTGAAGACTGTGAACTCTAAAGTTAGAAAGAAAATGAACACCACTCCACATCTAAAATGTCTCCCATGACTCTCTTCTCATTCCCACCTCTACTTTCTATCTCTTCCACCATCTGTAGCCCTAAAGTGTGCATTTGACTGGAAATGTATCACTCAAGGCACCTGTGGTGGAGTGAAATTGATTAGGCTTTCATGGTCCCATCCAATTTCAGCTAGCAGCAGGCTAGAAGGGGAAAATGTTCAGTTATGGGCAGCCACATACTTTTTGCTTTTCTTAAAGCAAAGTTTGGAAAGAAAGGATTTTTTATCTTTGCTCCTATAAAGAACTTTGACCCTTTGGATTAATTTTACTGAAGACTTTCATGATAGCTTTTGAAAGATATCCTTTAAAATAGCCTGCTTGGGTAAAAGAGATAACATTCTTTCTTTATTTCTTAAAAAAATAGTATATCAACACTTTTTTTCTATCTTATTGCCAAACCTCCTCTTGAACACTTTGGATTCTCAAGTTTGAAAAAGTAAATTAATACCACAACATTTCTCCTAAAATGTCTCCCACAAATTGTTCTGGTTGATTTTATCATCTAGGAACCAGAAGTCATGTAAACAAGATAGTAAATCTGGACATAGGGGTTGCCAGAGTTTCACAGAAAATAGAGGTTAGAATGTATACCATTAGAAGAGATCAGCTATTTGCTTTCTTTATGGTTAGACTAAGTCAAAGGATATTTCTTAAAACATCAGAATATGGGGAAAAATCTTTATAGTCACTAATTTCACCCACTGTATTCCTTCTCAATGCAGTAACTGATTTTACTTAGTATCCTTCCCCCCTTCTATTATAACAGGTTTTCCTTTAAGAGATTAAATGACAGCCGCTTCAGTTTTCACAGTCAAAGTGGTCTGGATTGTCCAAGTCTCAGGCCAGGGATGGCCTGTAGACCCAGGGTCTACCAACTGGAGCATTGCAATCATTAGCTTAGAATTTGTGGGAGCCAGAATAATGTCTCCAATAAGCCCATCCCATGTCTTTATACCTAGAAACTGAGTATGTTAGATTACATGGTAAGGAGAATGAAGGTTACAAATGAAATAAAGGCTGCTAATCGACTAACCTTTAGAAGGATAGATGTACTTGACTATACTATACTATAGATGGGTCCAATATAATGACAAGAACCTTTGCAAATGGAAAAGAGGCAGGAGAGGAGGTTAGAATGACATGACCTGATAACTCACTTTTGTTGGTTTTACAGATAAAGGCAGAGGCCACAAGTCAGGGAATATGAGAAATTTTCCCCCGGAGCCTCCAGAATCAGTTCACTTCTGCCACTAACACCAAAATTTGGACCAGTGAGAATTGTTTCAAATTTAACCCAAGAACTCTACAATAAGAAATGTGTCTTGTTTTAAACCACTATATTTGTGATCATTTTTATAGACTCAGTAGAAATCAAATAAAAGTATGGCCACTTGAGCAAATGATAGTTTGCCCAGGTATGTTGGATTTAAATAAGCATTCTCTTCTCTTCCCAGTAATGCTAAAGTATTGAGTAATTTTGTTATGACCCAGGGAGAGAATAAGACCTACTCAGAGGAAACCAGAATGAAGGAGCGGAGACATATTCCTGATAACTTTGTGTGAACATTTTTATCTAACTTTTCCTGCAATTAAACCTAGTCTCAGATGCTTTACTTCCTTGAGGAATGAAAGACCTTATTTGTCCTTTAGCTAGTTTGAATTAGAGTTATATCACTTGCAAATAAAAAAAAAGCCTGACTAACACAAGGATGATAGAGTAAACACCACCTCTTGAAATATCCTATTCCAAATTTGGAAGCTTTGTTACTGTCTTTTAAAATAGAGTTGGAATGGGCTGTTGTGTGGCTTTTCCCCATTACTTCTATGTCCTGAGGCCATATTTAATTCCATTTTTTTTATATAGCATTGGTATATTTAGCTCCATTTTCTCTTGAGAGAGATTCAGGATTTGAAGTAGTGATCCCCAATAACATCCCCAAGTCTTCTTTTCTCCAGGCCAGGTCCTCCTAGTTACTTTTAGAATTCTAGTAATATTCTTTTGAACCTTTTTACTAACCTCAGTTTAATCTTCCCTAGACACACTCAATTCTGATCATGTGTTTTTAGACATAACACCACAACTGAGCACGATATTGCAAGACATGACTCGCCATATCAGAATATCTCTGTGAGACACTTATATTGATGAAATCTAAGTTGAAAGAAAAAGTACTTTTGTTGAACACTGTCACTTCACTCAGCTTAATGCTCAGTAAAATCCATGTCTTTTCCCTGTCCCTCCCTCTACATTTATCCTGTTCTTACAATAACTTTTTGAAGTACATAGAGGTCTTTAGAGTTATATCTACTGAATATCATTGTGTGTAGAGAAGGAAGCAATGAGTAAAATACCAGATGTCAATTTAGAGACCCCTGGATTCAAATTCTGGCTTTACTGGTAAGGCCACAGGACCTTGATAGCTGTACAATTTTTCCCCATCTTGTCTTCCTCATGATAAAACATAATAATAGTACCTTCCTCACCTTATCATAGAAACAAATAAGATAATGTGTGGAAAGTGACTGGCATAGATAGTACCTCCATGGACTAAGCTCTAAAAAATGGTTCCTATTACTATATTTTGTCACAAAAAAAAAAAAAAACACACGTTAGAGTTTTCAAGCTCAGGCTTGCCCTCTCCCACTGTGAAAATGGAAATACTTGTGTAGGGAAATGTAAGAAAGAAGAGAAAGAAAGACAAAGAAAGGTGAGGATGGGGAAGGTACTATATTAACTCCTACCCTGGGTTGACAGCCAACGTCAAGCTCTGTGCTCCTTGAGAACAGGATATCCAAACTTGCCACCCGTGGAAGTGTTAGACTTAAGAGTTGGCTTTGAAAATGGGCTGTGGTAGGCAGGAAGCATATATGCATTTCCTTAAAACAGATTTAATAATTTCCTAGAATCCTCATGGAGAAAGGAAGGCATCTGGAAGTCAAAATCTCGGAACAAAAAATCCAGCAAGGGCTTGGCAACAACTGAATCAAGTTTCTCCCCTACATTCTCTGAGGCGAGCAGCCTCAGAGAATGGCAGTGTTTTGTCTGTTTCAACTAGCAAATCAGTTCAGCTGGAAGTTGAGATGATGTTTTTCTTTCTCGTCTGGGGACAGAATTCCTGGTCAAAGAAGCAGTAGAAGAAACAAACCCATTTAAGCTTCTCCTGCTCTGGAAGAAATTCAGAGGGGAAGTGGTTTATTTGGGAAGTGATTCCAGCAAGCACTGGTAGGGATGTGGGTGAATGAAGCAGGGAATGGAAGGAAAGGAAGCAAATAAGAAGTAGTTAATAAGCCAGAAACTATGGAGGGCACAGGAGGTTCAACTTCCTGGAGTTCTCTAAGAAATGACAACCAGGCTCCAACTCATCCTGCTAGATGGACATGGGTGATGCAGTAGATATTCAGCAACTCCCTACAATCATCAGTTAAGGCTATTGTTGATGGGCTGATGACACTGGAGCTCTACCCTGCCTTGAGCTTTGACAGAGGGACATCAAGTTACCAGAGAGAGCTTTTAGCCAGAATCATATGTGCTGGCAACCAAAGTTGGACCAACATTCCTGGAAAGGCCAGTACCAAGGGGATCTAAATTAGACACCATCAGTGTCTACTGCAAATCAAAGGTGATGAGATGGAGTCTCTGGGTGGGCCGAAATCTACCCACTGCGTTCTAACTAACCCACCCACCAATTATGAGGCAATTATTGGTACTATGTTGGTATTCCAAGATGCCTAAACAATAGGGAAAACATTCAAGTGGTTGGCCATTCTAGAGATGGAAGTAGACACATCCCTATACAACAGTTCCTCAGAATTAAAACTAATTATAGGCAAATGGGATAGGATGTTTCCCAATATTTTAATGGGTAAGGCATTTCTTAATATCCTTAGGTTCTTAAAAGCTAATTCCTGTCTGAAATGCTTCCTGTCAAGCTCACTTCTTCAGGGACCATCCCAAGGTCCACCTCTTTCACGAGATTTGCTCTCAGGATTAAATGAGCTGACATGATATGCTTAACTTTAGGTGACTCACCCCAGATGTTCCCCAAATGTGCCAGGCACAGGGACTTTATGTAGATTCTCACACTTCCTCACCCTTGATCTTTCAAACAGCCATGTTTTAACATCAAGATCTTATAAGACCAAACCAAGGATCTAAACTACTCTAAGAGACTCCTTAAAGCTAAGAACACAGGCAAAGGAAGAATCTGTAACTCCTTCTCCCTTCCTCCTCAAATTCATAGGACTCAGTAATAGTAGCAATTCTAGTAGTAAGTAGTAGTAGGAAGGAGCAGTAATAAGTAATAGTAGTAATAGTGGATGTCATGAGATCTAGTAAAAGAGAAAAGAAAGTTTTACAAAAAAAAACACTTCTTGTAAAAGAAAAAAGAAAGAGCACATATAACATACAACTAAAACACAGGATGTGACCCACACATATACACAGAGAAGCCTAGAACTATCAGGTTAAGCTTTATAAAGCTACACACTCACACACACAAACACACACACACACACACACACACACACACACACATAAAACCAGGTACAACTTTACCTGCTCCCACAACTAGGGGTACTTTAAGATGAAATCTGGGTAAAAATGGACAAGTTAGGTGTTGTTGCATTGCTCCCTCCTGACCTTTTCCTAACAAAATTAAAAACGCTTCCCTTGGCCTCATTGACAGCACCATGGTAGTCAATTAAAAGCCTGGTGTTGGGATGAGATCAGTAAATCTGCAGCCTCTGCCACCCAACACCTACCCTCCCCCAGGTCTACCACTTAGAAGAGGTTGACTCTCATAAGTGCACACCTTTTTTCTTCTTCCTTTCCTGTCTCCTTTTTTGTTTGTTTTATAGTTTTGTTTTTGTTTTTCTTTTAAAAATCCCTTTTCCCCACTGCAGTAATAAATCACTGCAGGCAAGATCCCTGATAAATACTAACATTAGTGGGAAAAACCTGATGGAGCAGCAGTATATTTGCAGAGTCTCAGATTACCTCCCCAACCATGTATTAATTACTGTGGTGGCTTTAACAGACAGGCACAAATTATTTGGTACTTCTCCCATTAGGAGGTGGATCTTAATCCCCCTCTCCGCATGGGTTCTGGGTGTAAAAACTTGCTTCTAATCAAAGATCATGACATGTGAAAATAGGGACTTGAGGCAAGAAACTTGGCAGACATCCCCTTCTACATATGACCAAGGTCAACGAGGGTTGTGTCAGTACCACAAGTTCTGATTGTGGCAATGATAAACCAACTTCACCTCTGGGATTCCCTCCCTTCAAATCTCTAATCCCAGTCTAATTATGATAAGGCTTCAAATAAACCCAAACTGAGGGCCATCATGTAAAACACTTGACTGGTACTCTTCAAAAGTGGCAAAGTGATAATAAGCAAGGAGGTACCGAGGAGGAGACTAAGGATAGAGACAACAGGGTGGAACCTGGAGTTCAGAATTGTCTCCTGGACAGAAAAAGGACACCGGTGGGGAAACTAGGGAAACAGGACTAAAGTCTACATTTAATAGCGTTACATCAATGCTAATTTCTCTGTTTTGACAAATGCACCACGCTTAAGAAAGAAGTTGACACCAGGGGAGGCTGGTTAAAGAGTACTTGGGAATTCTCTGTTCTTTCCTTATAATTCTCTGTAAATCTGATCTGATTGCCAAGTAAAAACTAGAAAACAAAACAAAAAAATTAGAAAGCAAAACAACGATCCCTTCTCTCAACTGTATTGTAGAAAGCCTTGGGATCGGACACCAGAGAGCTGATTCCTGGCTTCAGTTCTCTCACTGATTCTGCCCTTGAATAAAGCTCCCCTCGCTTTCCCCTATCACCCACAGCTCCTCGTGCTTTACAGGATGGGGGCTGGGCTGTGGGTGGGCTGGGGGAGGGGGTGTCCTGTAGTTTGTTTAGCCATGTTCACCAGGGCTCAGTTTTGTTGGTGTGTGTGGTGACCTGAAAAAACAAAAACAAAAAATTGATAGCCTGCCCTTCTCTACCGCTCAGTTCCTCCAAAATTCCAGCCACATTAGCCTGTCAAATAGAACATTCGGTCTGTTGTGTCCATATAACATTCTTTTGATAAAAGGTTGCTGTGCTAATGCAAAGTGTTGAAAAGTACTAGGATAGATCATTTATAAGGTTCCTTTCTACACTTACATTCACCCTTCCCCAGACAAGCCTTCCCTGAATAAACTAAGAATGACTTGGACTCTCCCTCCCCTCGCTGGCCTGTGTGTTTCCTAAGAATGGAGCTATATCTGTTTACCTTTGTTGATCATATCCAGCCAGGTAGTCCATACCAGGTGAACTAGTATTGAACAGGATGCTAGGAATCTAATAGGCTCTTGGAACGGGAGTGAGAATGAAGTACCTCCCTTACTCCAGGCTCTCAGTAACATCATCCACTGTCACATAGTTTGACTAGGAGGCTGAAGTTGTAAATTATTGACTGATGTCCTAATCTATGCCACAGTGTAAAACCTGGATCAATTTCCCCTTCCTGACAAAAATATTTCCTTGATCTCTCCAGCTGAATTGACCAATCCCTCCTCTGCGTTCCCACTGCCTGGTTTGTGCCTCTGACACAGTGCTACCTTATCTTCTTGAATGCTTGACTGAACACTCTACCCAAGTGATGGGATCCTGTATCTTAGAATCCCATGAAGGGGCCTCCCTGGTGGCGCAGCAGTTAAGCGCTGCGCTGTGGAGCTGTCAGCAGCAGCAACACGAGTTCAACACCCACACCCGGCTGGAGAGATTTCCACATGGCACAGCAGACCCCTTCTGCCTTGCCTGCTGCTCCCCTCAGCAGTGTATTTCCGTCAATCTGCCTGTTCTGCTCCCCACTCTGTCTCTGGTGAACCCTCTCACCTCCCCACACCTCTGGCCTGTACCCCAGCTTGTATGCATAAATAAATATTTAAAATTTTTTTTAAAAAAAGAATCCCATTAAGGGCTTGAGATAGGGGCATGTGCATAGGAGATGCACCATGAAAGCTGAAGAAGTGACTGAACAAGTTCTAAGCCTCCTTGTTTCAAAAAGAGTCAAAACAAGACTCCAGCAGATGAAGATACAAACCACAGCTCTGCCTACGATTCCTACAGTGTGACCTTAGATCTGTCACTTAATGTCCCAGGGCCCTTCATCTCAAGTGATGCAAACTCTAGAGTAGGTCACACAGTTCCAGGGGTCTCACATAACACTAGACACACAGCAGGTGGGAAGTTCAAGAAACACTAGCTGAATAAATATCTAAATGATGGCTTCTCTGAGCCTCTTTTCTCTCTCTGTAAACAAAAATACAAGTACCTACCCTGCATCTCTATGCTGAGATTAAATAGAAGAGCAGAGTCGATGCCTGATGCATGGCAATGATTCAATAAATGTTTGTTTCTCGTCTAGTCTTTTCCCATCAGGTATTCTCCCCAATGAGGGGACTAGCTTAAGCACTTCTCCCAGCCATGCGCTTCATTATGGAGGCCAAATTAAGAATCCAAGGTGCTTATATTTGAGAAAAAGCAAAAGATGCTAACGGTGGGTTGCGGTGTGGGGGGTAATGTATTCACAGTAGCTCAGCTAAGAAAACAGCCAGGCCCCCAGTTGAGAGACGAAGCAGCACTATTAGCATAACAGGTGTCTTTGCTACAAGAATGACACTTTAAAGACAAATCCCCCCAGTGCATTCCCCAAATACAGGCTTGCATATTTAATTACATTTAATGCCATCTTTTCCCTCTAGCTCTCAGCTTGGAGGGGACACATCACTCCACAAAGTTGGGAGGAATTTTTATAGAGATGGCTGGAATCCAGAGCTGCATCTCTGCTCTGGTGCCCAAAGGAAAAATGTCAACAGTGGTGCAGCAGGGAAGGAACCATGGGCTTTCTTTGTTTGCTTGAAGAACATCTGAGAAAGAAAGCCACGGGGATGGAAAGAGCAGAACACACCAGAACCCACAGAACTGAGGGACACTGTGGACAGGGGCCTGGGTGATCGGGGCCATAGATCATTTTCTATACACACAGCAAACATGTAGCTGTCATTCTGGCCTTTATAAGGAGGACACTGAGGTGAAGAGGATGTGAGTGTTTTCTTCAAGGTCACATAGCTCATGATGGAGGACCTTGGAGTTGAACTCAGGCCTTTCAAGAAACCTCAGTCTCTGTTTTTCCTTATTGCCTACAACCCCAGTAGCTTTTTGCTTACTGAACACATGTTCTATGTCACATGTTACATGCCAGTTTCACATATGTCATCTCACTGCATCCTTCTCCCATTTGGCAGTGTGTTTCCTATTATGTAGGAGAAAATCAAGGCTTACCCATCTTAACTTGCTCAAAATCACAAGTACAGGTGACAGGGAGTTTGAGATTCAAACCCAAGTTGGTCTCATCGTTATCATCCATGTCACACTAACTTGCTGTAAGTTTGAAGAAGTGAGCATCCTTCAATGGGCACTGGTTTGCCTCATTTTACAAAAACAGATCTTCAAAGCAGGGATCTTACAGGTTCCTGTGTCTCTCACACTCCGCACTTCTATATGCTTCTCTGCCATGTGTTCTTCCCTATTTGTCACCTCAGGGTGTCCCTAACACTTCAGTTACCTCAGGGGGTGTGGGGTTATCTCATAACAGGAGGTTCAACTTCACCATTGAGTTACTGCATGGTCATGGAGAGGACGGACTAAGCTTCAACCACAACCGATGACGATAACGATGATGACGACAATGACGATGATGAATGCTATAATACCAATGATGAGATACTCAAGGATGCTTTTGAGATAAAATGCAATACCAGATGCGTGAACATTGCCTTGAAACTGCCAAAGCACTGTACAAATACTAGCTAGTGGTCTTCTTACTAAGATGGGATGCATTCTTTGGAGGATATTTCCTTTGATATCAGCACAGAATTGACTCACAAAAACATCAATGGTCCCCACTGGGTCCCCCGAGAATCCTGTGTCTTGCAAGATCCTCACTCATCTTGGAGAAGATAACTTTCCAGTGAGTACTCACAACATTTTGCCAGGGCGGTGAGGGCATGCGACTCGAGCACCACAGCCGAAGGCACAGGCTTGGACGGCTACCACCCTGGTGCAGGCTCCATCGCTTCTAGCAAAACAGCTTGCCCTTCTGAGTTTTGGTTTCTCACATGTACGAGGAAGTTACCAATAGCCCCCTCACCGGCCTTCTGTGATCACAGCTCCTGGCCCAGGAAGACTCAGCCGACTACGCGATTATCAACACCAACGTGTTACAGGAAGGAAGGGCCACACGCAGGGGTGCAAGGAGGTGGCACAGCAAGAGGGCTCGGGGTTCTCTTGCAATGCCCATTTCCCAGAGCCCCTGCTTGGATACATACCCTTTCACACAGTGTTAAAGGGTGAAAAATGCATTTGCTTAAAATTCATCTGCTTTTTATAACTTCCAGGGACCAGAATCTGCATGGGCAGCAATTCTTCACTGCTCCTAATTAATTCCTAAACAAAGACCACGCTGGCAGCAGCAGAGTTTACGAAGCCAGTTGACCTCCTGGTGCAGAAATGATGACACAGATGTTGTTGTTGCTTCACAACCTCATTTTTCACTTTGTACCTCTAGGTCAGGCCAGCCATGTCTTCACCCTCCGAGGAGCGGCAAATGGTCCCTGGGGGATGACTCTGAGTCCCCAGTAATCACTTACCCTGGATGCTGGCCTTCCTCTACTCAGAGGCCTCCCGATAGCATCCCTGGGGCTGGAGCAGGCCAGAAAATCAACAGCATGTTCTTTGACTTCTCTAAGAGATTCCCAAGTTTGGGAGGCTACCAGTAATAGTCATAATCACAGTCGGTGTGACCCAGATAGCTCTTCTGGGCCAGGCACTGGGCCAGGCATTCTGTCTGGGTTATCTCACTTTATTTCACACCATCTCTTAAGAGAGGAGTTACTGTTCAGTTGAAAGTCCAGGAAACAGACATTGCAGACAGGGGGGCGGTTTCACAGCTCCCGGGCAGCTGTTGAAACAGGGCACTTCCTACAGGGAGGCACCCAGACTTCTATCTGACAGGCTAGGAAACCTTCCCAGGCCACACTCGTAGTCAGTGGAGGAGCAGAAAGCTAGAAGGTGTGGAGTCCCCCCTCTGTTACTTGTTCTTCTAATCCCACTGTCTAAAACAATGGGTTAATGGGGCCAGTATGTGCTCCAGACTCAGAATCTAGATCGTGGGGGTCCCTGTGACCTCAACAATCTCAGTTTAATCATCCATCGATTGGCATGTTCTTACCCATCTTCTGTGTGACTACTCATTAACCAGCAGCATTCTAGAAAAGATAATGTAGTGTGTGACAAAGACCAGGCTGGCATTTAAAAGGCACTCAAAATACTGTTGCAATAACTAAGCAGAAGCTGTTATCACCAGCGCCTCTCCCTGCAACCTCTAAATCTGCACCCCATCCTGCAATGTTGTGAAGAGTTCACAAGTGTTAACTTCTGGCAAGATTCACTGCTCCATCTCCCAATTCATCCCTGTAACCTTTTTCCCCAACTGCTGTTCTACACCAGAGAGTCACTGTCTTCTAAAAACCTCTCTTCTCTCCTGTCTTCCTTTGCATCCTATTCCCTTTATGCTTTGTCATTGCCTTCTCCCCTCTTTTTGTTTTTCCTCATTGTCCCAGGGACAAGAGCAGAGGGAAGAGAAAACATTTTGTCCAGCTTTCCTTATTCCCTCAGTCACCAGTGGCTGGGAAAGCACCCATGCCTCTGCTGTCTTTGCTGAGGTCCCATCACAGAATTCCACACCCTGGGGGGCTAGCACAACAGAAAGTCACTCCCTCAGGGTCCTGAAGGCTATAAGGAAAGATCAAGGGGTGACTCCAGGGAAGGGTCCCCTAGTCGTTTTAGGGGCATTTATCACTATGTCTCCTATACCCTCTTTCCACTTTGCCTGATGTATGCGTATCCCTTATGGCTTTTCCTTATAAGGTGTCACCCCCACTAGAGTAGGGTCTCACTCTTATGACTTCATTTAACCTTAACTAAATGTCTTCTTAAAGACCCTATTCCCAAATATAGTCACATAGGATTCGATTCGTACTTCTGCATGTGAAATCAGGCACATGAAATTTGCCACTCTGAATTTCAAAACAAAGGGCTGCCTTGAGCAGCCTAAATTTCACCATGGACCTTAAATGACTGTCCATGGGACTTCAGGCAAATGTCCATCAATAATCCCACCAATTCTGTCAGGGATTCAGGAACATCTTGAGTGGGCACTGAGCTACTGTAGGACCCTAGCCAAGCCCCTTCTCTGAGATTCAGCTCAAGTGCTGTCAAAGGACATTAGGAAGAACATCCATTCAACATATTGTCGGGAGGTTCTAATTAGATGTTAAATGGGAATGTGCTCTATTAACATTAATGGGTCAACCATGTTCAAGCTTGAAGAATTGCCTCAACTTACTGAGACGTTTCTATGAATCAGACATCAAGCTTGCACCTCTCATTAGAGGAGGTCTTATTATCAGGCCTGTTTTACATTGCATGAAACTCGGGCTCAGAGAGGGCAAATAACTAGCTCCAGATCACACAGTTAATAAAATGTTGAGCAATGCAGGCCCAATTGATTCCCTGCTCCCCTCAGCCCCACTGCTGCGAGTATGGTGGTGGCTCAGATGCACCCTGCAGGTGAGCTTCCTTCACCAGAAGCCATCTGCCCCTACCTTCCCCTGCAGCTTCCAGGGGCTGTGGGAACCATGTAGACAAAGTCCCTGCACAGACACCAACATATTTCAGTCCCTATTAAAGAAGCCTGAGACAAGTGCCTCTGGGCACCTCATTAGGGAGTCTGAGGACACATAAGGGATGTAATAAAACAGGCACTGAAGAGGGTGTCTGTGAGAGATGTTCTTGCCTGGGGTGCCCCAGCAGATCTTGAGAGAAGAGAGGGGGAGCTGGAGACATGGTAGAACAAGGGCAGGAGCAGAGGAGCTGGGGCACTCAGTCACATCAAGGGAATTTGGCAACAGGCAAAGGCCAAGCCTAGACCCACTTCCTCTCTCCCCATTGTGTGACCTTGGTAAAGGCCACTTAACCTGATGAACCTCAACATTTCAATCTGTAAGATGGACGTGGCAATGGGTGCCTCGTAAGGTATTGTGAGAATTAAATAATAACTAAAAAAATATTAGCAGGTGGAGGCTGAGATTTTCCTGTGGCTGGTCTCAGAGAGATACAAGTGAGTGAGTTTCCCCTTTTGCAATTTACAAACAGGAGTGGCAAAGCTCCCCCCAAATGCAGGGCCCCCAAACCCCTGTGCAAGATGTTTAGATCCAGCAGGCCTGGGACAGGGCCCAGGAAATCTCCTTTCAGACACAAACCTGAGGTCATTCTTATGTAGGATGGAGATCTTGCTCCACATATACTGAAAAACCAACAGGAAAAAGTAGAACTTAATAAGATTAGGCAATTAAAAAAATCCTAAAGCCGAGCAGTAATGCAAGGACTTCAGAATCAGGACACTTGATTTTCAACCTTATGTGGAATGAAATGCTAATCATTTACAGACTGCAGCCTCCTAGTTGCTTTGGACAAACCACCCTCAAGAATTATTTTAAGAATTAAATAATGGGACTTCCCTGGTGGCACAGTGGTTAAGCACTGCTCTGTGGAGCTCTTGGCAGCAACAATGCGAGTTCGATGCCCTGCCGGGGAGATTCCCACAAGGTGCAGCAGACCTCCCCTGCCTCACCCGCTGCTCCCCTCAGCAGTGTATTTCCGTCAACCTGTCTGTTCTGCTCCCCGCTCTGTCTCTGCTGAACCCTCTCACTGCCCCACGCCTCTGACCTGTACCCCAGCTTGTATGCATAAATAAATAAATCTTTAACAAAAACAGAATTAAATTTAATGGGGCCTCTCTGGTGGCATGGCGGTAAGGTGCTGGGCTGTTGAGCTGTCAGCAGAGGCGACACAGGTTTGACTCCTGGCCAGAGAGATTTCCACATGGCGTGGCAGACCTCTCCTGCCTCGCCCGCTGCTCCCCTCAGCAGTGTATTTTCCTCGATCTGCCTGTTCTGCTCCCCACTCTGTCTCTGGTGAACACTCTCGCCGCCCCACAGCTCTGGCTTGTACCCCAGCTTGTATGCATAAATAAATAAATCTTAGGAAAAAAAGAATTAAATAATGCACAGAAAGCCGTCAGCCTATTTCCTGGCATAGAGCATGTGTTCTGTGACAGATTCATTTTCACCTAGTCCTTTAAAGGAACTTGTAAAACCCCACAACGATGGAAACCCCAGGGAAGAAACAGAGACCCACATGAAAAAATCTTTCTACCTTAATTCCAACCTCACATTTTGTTTAATCAAGCAATTTACAGGGGGCAAAAATAATTAGTGTCTTGAAAAGCTTTGATACGAGCAGGCGCCGTGATCGTGATCAGTCACCTCCTACATATGCCCAGCTCCTCCAAGTGACAGATGACAAACAAAAGCAGGACAAGGTCCTCTATCACGGGCGGAATCATTGAGTTAATGGAAGAATTATTGCTTCTGAAATCCACTCCAGTCCTATTGAGGGGAACGTTCCAATTTATCAAAGCCAAATGAACATTAATTGCAGCAGTCTGGTAAGTTTTCCAGCCGCTATGACCTTCATTGAATTTTAATCCAAAACAGATAAGATTTCCTTCCACACAAGAGGAAACAACACAATTAGCACAAAATGACAGCTAGATTATGAAGCAGGCTCACGCAGACCGCACACACACATTCACACTCACGCACACCCCCGTGACAATATTGATTCTACTTGACTTAGAATTCAGCACAAAGGAGGTAGGCAGAGAAAAGGTAAATAAAGTACAGCCTCACATCTGCATAAACCCATAAACCTCCCCCCCTTCATTCAGGAGAGAAATTTTGGAGGCGGAAGCCAAGATGGAGAAGGTGGCAGGCGGTAATGGAGACAGAATTTCCGTTAACTGCTGTAATTAATGTTATGTCTCATCGGGGAGAGATTAAGAAAAAACAGAGAGGGAAGGAAGAAAAAACAAGTATTATTTTGCTATTAAAGACGCCCTTGAGCTGGGGAACATTAGCAGCAGAAGTTTGTATTGGGTAATTGTTTGACTGTACTGGTAGATTTGCAGACAGGCTGATTACCACGAGGAGTGAAATATCGTTCCACTGAACCTGTCTGATTATGGTGCCCACAGGGGCGGAGCAGAGGCCTGGTGCTGAGGGCGGATCACAGCTGGAGGAAGCTCAGGCAGTGTGGTGCGGTGGGACCCTCCCTCCCTACACACACCCTCCATCCCAAGACCCAGACCCAAGCCAGCTGTCAACGACCTGCCTGTCCCATCACATTGAGCCACTCACTCTTTGAGACCAACAGGTTTCACGTCATCCTCCGTTTCATTTTAAATAATGAAGGTTTAGACTGGATGTGTTTTAAAAGAGCTTTTCTCGTAGGGGTTCCTGAGGTCAAATGCCTTATTCCAGGTGATGTGAACTTGGGTCACTTGGATAAAGTGATGTCATGGGCTGAAAGGTGGACTCCACCCCCCAAATAAAATGGGTACAACCTATTCTGGGAACCTGTGAATGTGACCTTATTTGGATAAAAAGGCTCTTTGAGATATAATTAAGTTAAGGAGCTTGCAAGGAAGAGATCATCCTAAATCAGCTGGGTGGGCTGTAATCCCAGTAATCCTAAACCTTACCAGAGACACGGTAAAGACAAGGAGGAGATGGGACTTGAAGAGGAAGGCAGAAAGGGGAGTCATGTGGCCACATGCCAAGGAACCACCATGAACCAGCAAAGTCAAGGAAGGGACTTGCTGAGAGTCTCTGGGGAGCAGGTAGCCTGCTGCTATGTGGATTTTGAACTTGGGGTCTCCAACACTGCCAGAGAATACACTGCTGCTGCTCTAAGCCCCCCAGTTTGTGGCAACTGGTTTTGGTGGCCCAAAAAGCTAATCCAAGTGGTACCTAACAGATTTATTTACTGCAATGTCACTATTTTCCCCCTGTAATTAATAAATATTGGGGGGGTGATGCTTGAAATAATCCCGTTTCTTCTGGAAGTTTCACCTGCCTGTTTTTGTATATATCACAGATCTTGTTGGCATAATTATTTGGGTGGTAACCTTCTGATGTCAACGTCCTGGGTCCTTCCTTCCCTCCACCTGTATTAACTGGGTCTCTGCTGGAAGGAAGGGCTCGATCCTCTATCCCATTTATTTATTAAGCCAGTTATTTACTTCTGCACTTTAGAGTCAACATTCTTAGCAACTCACCCTTCTTTGCTAAAGGAGTGTCTGTGAAGACCAAGCACAATGGTAACATAGAAGGGAATATTCTACTTTATTTTTTAAGTTAAAATGTTTCTATTTCATTTTTGTACATTTATTAAAGTAACAACGATTTACAACACAGTAGATGATTGGGGAATACAGGTGCACCTCTTTGCAAGTATTTCACCACACTGCACCCACCACCACAGCACCCATACCCCTCCACTATAATCCCCTCCCCGCTTTGCTCTGCACCCCCAACCGACCTTTTGGTAATCTCAGTTCTATAGTCAAATTTCAACAGTTCATTTTATTAGTTTTTGTCTGCTCCTTTGCTTTTGTTTCTTTATATTACATATATGAGAGAAATCATCTGGTTCTTGTTTTCCTTTTCCAACTTATTTCACTTAACATAATCCCCTCCAGTTCCATCCATTTTGGCACAAATGGCAAGAGTTCACCATTTTTATAACTTAGCAGTAGCCCATTGTATATATAGATACCACATGTCCTTAATCTACTCATCTGTAGATGGACACTTAGGTTTCCAAAGTTTGATTATTGTGAAAGTATGAAGAGCTATTGTATAGCCCTGCAATGAATGCATGTGTCCATTCAAATTAGTGTCTTGTTCATTCTTTGGGCAGATTCCTAGGAGCAGAATTGCTGGATCACAGGACAGATCTATTTTTAATATTCTGAGAAACCTGGGAGGGAATATTTTAACGGGAAAAAGGAAGGGGCTTTCTTTGAGCACTGTTCTGAGACACCTCATATCCCTTTCATAATTTATTTCTCCCTGAAGCCTCATGAGGGAGGAGTGTGCAGCCTCAGTGCAAATTCAGAAGAAAGTAAAGAGCAAAGAAGTTCATGAATGTGCCTGAGAACAAACAGCAATAAGGAAAAGAGTCACAATTTGAATCCACATCTGTCTCCAAACCCACATTACCTCCACCCAACTAAGCTGCCTTCTCAGCATCAGAGACAGGGGAGGAAGAGGGTGAATTGAAGGAGGACATGGAAGCTTCTATTAAGCCTCTTACCCACTTGAGGGAGCAGGTGGGAAGGGAGTAAACAGCATGAACACAGCACACACACATAGGTCCCGTTCATTTTACCAGCATCATTGTAAGAGCGCCATACAAAAGCCCCTGGTTTTGAAGGAAACTAGAATGTTCCATATGAGGCTGGAGCTAAGAAGAAGGTAAGACATTTCCTTGGACTCTCCTGGCAATCCATCTGGCCTTTCCCCACTTCACTTCTCTGCAATTTCTGGATCTTTCCTCTCCCTTCCCTTCTCCAGAATTTGGAAGGCCCAACCTTGTGCCTTCCTCGAAGGTCTACCTCACACTTTCCTGCCCCTGTTTGCTCTGACTTCCTCCACTCCCCAGAGTCCTGACCTGCACCCCCATCTCTGCAGTCACTCTCTTCTCTCTCCTAGGACTGCCTTCTATCTGCTCCTTTACAGCTGTTTCTTTCTCCCTATCTACTCTCCATGTGGTTCCTTCATGTTTTTAGTCTTCCCTCCTTCCCTGCCTCTGCATTGTTAAATCCATTTCTCTCTATTCCTGTCAAAGCTCCCTTCTGCTTTCTGCATCTTTCTTATTGTCCTGGGCTCCCCTTTTCTCAGCTTTACTTTGTCTCTGCCTCTGGTAGTTTTCATGCACCTGGTAGACTTGCTGATAAAGTTGTACAACAATCACTGTTAGATGTCTCTTTTTCCAGTTTTTGCATCTCTCTGCCACTCATCTCATGTTGCATGGATTTTTCCTTATACACATTCCAGTCTGCATTACTTTTTGTGCAGAGGTGCAGGGAAAAAAAAAAAAACCCAGCTTGCAAGCCCCTTCCTGAGTTTTCTCTTGGCATCTACAGGTTGCCTTTGTTAACCTTTTCCATCCAAGCTTGATTGCTGGCTCAGACAAATGGGGCAGGAATGAACATCCATTTCCTGGCCTCATTTCTCCATCTATAAAATGAAGGTAGAGTATAACCTACTGCTGTTTGCAACTGTTCACAGACGAGTCCCTGTGAAGAACTGCATACCTCTCCCTGCCCGTGACTTTGGACTTGGTCATATGTGTGCTTTGGATCATAGAATTTTAGGGAACTGTCAGCTGAACATTTGCTTTAAGAGACACCACAGATATCTTCTGGCTCTCTGGCTCATTTTCTCTGCCATGAAAACCAAATGTCCCAGGCTAGAGGTTGCCCTCAGCAGAAGTTCAGAATAAGAAGGGACACAGAGCCTCAGTGGGGCTGCTGTCACCATGGGACATGTGTGAGGAATAAAGTATTGTCTGGTCAATCACTGAGGTTCAGACTGGTTCGTAGAATACACAAGCAACACCTGACTCATCTAAAAGAGATGGATTCTGCAAGGTCTGCGGTGTTCCTGCTATAACATCCCAACCGTATTTTCATTCTACTGCTTTTGGGAAAACTAAGCCAAATGCTTTCATGTGCATTATCTCAGCCCAATATTATGATTTTAATTTTATTTCCATTTTGTAAATGACCAAACAAGAAGCTCAGATTGCTAAAGACTTGTCCAAATCTCGACAGCTGGTAGGAGGTTGTCTGAGCTTGCAACCTAGTTTTCTGACACCAACTCCCCGCTCCTTCCACTTGCCCTATGCTGTGCCCCTAAATGCTGTGAGAGATAGGAGAAGCCATGTTTCCTATGAACAGAAGCCATGGCTTACCTCTAACTTCCCCATGAGTCTAGCTAGAGACCCTGCAGGCTTTAATGAACTATGTTTATAGCGGCAAGTCAAGGCTAAGCTACAAGGTTCACATGATTTAAATTCTTTGTAATTAAGAAATTCTTCATGATCTTCAATATTCCACTTTTTTGGTGGGTAGGACTGGCATATATGAGATATTACCCTCTTACATTAAAATATATTTGGAATATTTCATCGCAAGCTTCATTGTGTCTTAGCAACTAACATAAGCTTGATGACTGCAATTTACAGATGGGATGTGAGACTGAGAAGGGACTGTGACCTGCCTGAGGTCATGGAGCACATGAGGGGCAGAGCTGGGGAACCTGAGTCCCAGGTCACAGCTCTTTGTGCTGTCTGGTCTATCACATGTTTCTTCCAACATTCAATTTTTGCTGCTTCCCCTTTTAAACTAATTCCCCTTGGAGTGTTTCCCCCATTACTCTGTCTTCTCCCTGCAAGGTTTTTGGGGCCAGGAGTCTATAAGGGGGTGGCTTCTCCTACGCTGGTTGCCCTGGACATCCTTCAATAATAGCATTTATCGATAGCATCGACAGCACATACTGTTATCATCAATAAAAGACATACTGGACTCCTAACACCCAGTAGTAACTCAGAATGTGCCTTGTATAGAGACTAGGTCTTGACAGAGGCAACTGAGTTTATAATGAGGTCAGCAGGGTGGGCCCCAATCCAATATAAATGGTGTCCCTATATAAAGGGGAAATTTTGGACACACACACACACACACACACACACACACACACACACACAAACTGGAGCTACATTGCTACAAACAAAGGAATTTCCAGAAGCTTGGGGCGAAGCCTGGGGCAGATCCCTCCCTGGTGCCTTCAGAGGAAGGCTGTCCCTGCCAACATCTGTCTTTTTCTGACTTCCAGATGGGAGGCCATACATTTTTATTGTTTAGGTCTCTCCTTTTGTGGTACTTTGTTGTGGCCATGCTGGGAAAGCAATCCACTTAGAAAGAGCAGCATCTATGCTGTGAAGACCCCAGCACATGTGCCTTTCTGAGTGTCTTGCAATCCTCATAATGGCCCCCAAGGCAGGAGCTTCCATCCTCACCCCATTACAGACGTGGAGCCAGCAGCGGAGGGAGGAAGCTCCCTGTAAGTCGGCTAGGGAACTGGTGATGAACCCTAGGACGCCACGTCCACGGTTCTATGTTCACAACTTTCTCTGGGTCTACATTTCCTTAAAAACATAGAAGCGGAGTGATAATGGTATCAGTTGAATTAGGATTAATGAAAGAGTGAAATGCTTTAAATATGTATACATTACTATAACACCAACATTATTTTAAGATTCTTCACTGCCTTGATTATTTTCTCATAAACTTTCTAGCTAGTTATTATTTCTCATAATATCCCGAAACACAATATTCTAGATCTCATTTAGAAACTCTAAAATGGGTTGCTCAGTCTTTCACTAACACAACTTAAACTATAGCCTCACTCTTAGCATCAGATCCTAGAGAGTTGGCTCATTCTGAGCTTGTGGTTGATTTTTTTTAAAAAAGATTTATTTATGCATACAAGCTGGGGTGTAGGCCAGAGGTGTAGGGTGGGGGGAGGGTTCACCAGAGACAGAGTGGGGAGCAGAACAGGCAGATCAACTGAAGTACACTGCTTAGGGGAGCAGCAGGCAAGGCAGGAGAGGTCTGCTGCATCATGTGGGAATCTCCCTGGCCGGGTATCGAACTCATGCTGCAGTGGCTCTGGATCGCTTCATAGTGCTGCGCTTAACCCGTTGCACCCCCAGGGAGGCCCCTGTGGTTGATTTTTAAAGAGATTTAAAATTTTTTTTTTTAGCTGATGGGATTTTCATTGTTACTTGTCAGAGACAAGTAAACCACTCCAAGACTAAGTGATTAAATTGATGAACTAAGGAACGCATGGTATGCTGTAAATGAATAAATGCAATGATTGGGGAATGATCTAAAGCCTTTTTCACAGGAGACTTTAAAAAGTATTATCCCCCTATCACACAGATTCTTTAAACAAAGCTACTGATCAAGAAGGTAATAATAATTTCTTAGATTTATGTGACATTTTATAATCCTCAATGCATTTCCCTATATATCATTATGCCACAGACTCATAGATTTTCTAAGTTCGAAGAACTATGATAGGGCCATCTAATTTAACTATTATTCCTCTCAAAACCCCAATGAACAGGGTTGCTAATCTCTGCTTGCATACCCCTAGGGAAAGGAAAATAGCCCCCAACTGAGTCCAATCCACTGCTGGACAGCTCAAGCACTCGGAAAGGTTTGTCCCACCATGGACAGGAATGCGGGTCCCCTATAGGTCCCACTCATTTTGGCCCACCAGCAAAAATCTGCAGCATCGAAAGAAGAATGGCCTCAAATGTATTCTCCCACCTGAAAACATTCATCCCCTTTCTCAAAAAATTTTGTCACCAATGTTGTCACTATGGCTAATACTTTAATAACAGCTCCCCTCCTTGAGCACCTCATAAGTGCCTGGCACTGCACCATGCAAAATCATGGCCGAAAGAGAAGACATCTGGACAAACAGAAGTTGGAATCTGAGTTTCAGCACTCACTGGTGATGTGAACTTGAGCATTTACAAAACCTCACACCACCTCCCAGGTTCCTCATCTCTAAATGAGGGGTCATCACAATCCCTAGTTTACAACAATATCAGAACAATTAAATAAACTAAAGTATGCTCCACACTTAGACTGTGCCAGGCAGACAAAAGTTCCTCCATGGTAGAAACCATTGTTTGCATTGTGTACGACATCTGCATCTTAGTACTTAGAACAACTCTAAGAACTGAGGGATATTATCCCAGTTTTACAGATGATGGGGTTGATTACGTCAAGCCACTGTTCAGCCTTGGAGTTGACTGCCAAGTTCCAAGCCCCCTTAAGATGCCCATGGATTCCTTATAGGGAGAGCCTCTTTGGAAGAACTTACACACAATATTCTGTCATTTAATCCAACAACTAATGCGCAGAAGGAGAAACTGATGGTCTACATACAGATGAAGGACAGAGGCTCTGGCATCAGCCTGCAGAGAGTAAAATAGCATTTTTAACCATTAAAACTTTGTGTGACAAAGTCACAGCAAAAGCTATTGATTTTAACATCTCAGGTCCTTTAGCTAGGAAGTAAACATAATAATAGCATCCACCTTAAGATTTGTTGTGAGAATTAAGTGCGATAATACACGGGCATCAAAATTTGGAACACTATCCGGCATATAGCAAATCCTCAATGTCAGTTATTAAGACATTGACCTTTCTAGATCAGGTGGAAAACCAACAGCAATAATAAGACTAAACCCAGTGCCTTCCTACTCATAGATTAGAGTCCTCTGAACACAGCTGCAGTGATAACATGAACACCCACTGTCAGCGTGTGGCCCGCACACACCTCGCTAGATAACAGGTGCTATCTGTCTATTCCCTCCGCTCTTCTCGATAAACTAGTGAGGCTGGTATGGACAGTTTTGCTTCATAGGTAAAGAAACTGACGTTTGGGAGGTGAGGGGACACCCAACAAGGTAAAGCCTGCAGAAGGCAGGCAGCAGGAAACAGGAGAGACTCCAAGCCTCTGCTTCTCCCGAGGCGGCATGGCCACCAAGAGTAGCCAGAGCTGTGACAGTGGACAGGCTGACATGCGCCTCCCTCTCTGTTGGGGGCTCAGCCATGATGAGTCCCTCCTTGCCCACGAGCCTGGGGATACTACCAGGCAGACTATGCAGCCTTCTGGGACAAAGCAAATGCTCAAATCAAGACTTAATGTTCCCTGAAGAGTGTGCAGGCTCCACTCCAGCTGGCGGGAGCCCGTGACTGAGCTGGACTATGGTGTGGG